>LAPY01002011.1:14803-28337 GCA_000970635.1 Eragrostis tef | reverse complement strand
GGGGGTGGTCGCTATTTCAAACAGCGACCGCCCCCGCGGACGTTTCTTTTTTTTTTTTCTTCCTCTGCAGAAACTGTTTGAGCCTGAAATTTTTAATGCACTTTTGAGCTGTTATTTCGATCTCCATCCATTCGACGGGACCAAACCCGTCATTTCATCTTTAGTTCTCCCCGTGATGAATCCATTTATGCTTGTAACTTTATCTAGCAGTGAGTACCTGCAATACCTACCCTGGCCAAGAAATTTTATGGATTTTTACGTGAACATTTTGATCGTTAGTGTTAGTTCGTCCCAACAAGGAGGACCGAATTTCTTTCTCTCTGTTCTCCCTCTGCCTCATCCTAGTACTGAATATGAAATGTTCTAGGATGAGGCGCCTCAGTCTGTTGGCCCATCATCGTCCAGCAAAGCGATTTTTGCAGAGTTTTCGATGGTGATTTGGAGAACATAGCAGTGAGTACCTGCCATACCTACCCAAAGAAACTTTATGGATTTTTACGTGAATATTTTGATCGTTAGTGTTAGTTCGTCCCAACAAGGAGGACCCAATTTCTTTCTCTCTGTTCTCCCTCTGCCTCATCCTAGTACTGAATACAAAATTTCCCCGGATGAATCATCGTCCAGCAAAGCGATTTTTCGCAGAGTTTTCGATGGTGATTTGGAGAACATACGAGTGCCTCGCCGCGGTTCATCGTCCCAAGCCCTGAGGCCGCGCTCCGGCTGCGCGACAACCTGCTGCAAGATCCAACCGATTTGCTCTCCCCATCGCATGACAGAGGAACCCGCTCCTGGACTCGCCCGCTCAGTACTAGTATTATGCACACAGTACCCGCCGCTCTGCTTCGCCACCAGCTATCTAATTCTGTACAATTCATTTGAAACGAATAGTGCAGAACTTTTAAACGCATTCGTCGTGTCCATTTTATTGAAAACCAGACTGTTTAACAATGATCTAACATCTCCTTTTCTGTTCTCCAACTGTCGAACTCTACTGAATTTGAAATTTTGCGGGATGGCGCGCCTCTGTTGGCCCATCGTCCAGCAATTTCCGCATTGTTTTCGGTGGTGATTTGGAGAGCATATGAGGTCTTCCCCACTGTTCATCGTTTCAAGCAGCCACCGCCCTCTGGCCTTGCCGATCAGCAGTAGGCCTGATAGGGAAAGCATGTAAGCAACAACCTCCTGCAGGATCCAACTGATCATCTCTGCCCATCGCAGGACAGGGGAAGCCGTCAGTATACTCAGTGCCTTCTCAGGTTTACAGAGAGGGTAACGAAGAGGCATACAGTTCGGGGTATGTTGTTTTAAAAGCTTCTACTATGTTGACAGTCTGCTTTGCTTCCTGTTAGCTTGTTCTGTCAGGTTAAGAGAAGAAAGTCCCAGCATTACAGGTATCCCATGGAAACACCTCTTTTAGTCTGGCTTCTACACAGAAACACCACATCTTGCGGTTCAGGTAAAACTAATAAATAATATACTGTTCCATTGAAGAACATGTGGAAATAAAATAGTATCATGGTATATTGCTCTAAGTTCGTCTTGCCTGCATAGCCAAATCATTTCACAAGTATACAATGCCATGCTGCTTACAGTAGCATTGAACAGGTAGCTTACAATAAACTGCAGACTCGCCTGACAACATAAAGCTTTCTCTCTTACATCTACATCAAAAGCACTCCACAGTTGATGGAACCTATAAGCACATTACTTATGTAATAGCTTAAAATGGAGGATTAGAAACACTACACCTGGAGGGTGTGCTGCAGTGCGCATTTGTACCTCATCACAGATACATTTGGAACAAATCCTCACCTTCCGGATTGGATCAAGTTAGCAAAGCCATTTCAATTGTGCAATAAACCATCTGCCAACCTGACCCCATTTCACCAATATAGCAGCTGCGAATCCCACACCAAAGCCTAGTCCGACGAAGAGAAACAGGACCACATCAACTTGATGAGAGGGCTTTTGTACATTTGTCACCCTTGGAGCGTAAGGCGAAGCACCACAAGGTAATTTCGACAGTGGTGGTCCGCATAATCCATCATTTCCTTCAAATGAACTGCTGCCAAATGTAGAGAACTGGTGCGACTGCGGTATCTTCCCCAGCAAGTTGTTGTACGACAAGTTTAGGACGCCAAGAAAGGTGAGATCAGTTAGCTCTTGCGGAATCTCCCCTGAGAGGTGGTTGTGGGACAGGTCTAGTGATTCCAAATCAACCATGCCACCAAGTTGGGATGGGATTCTTCCTATGAAGGCATTGTGTGACAGGTTCAGAACTCTTAATGCTACAAGTCTTCCAATTGATTTGGGAATGGTACCCTCCAATCTATTATTTGAGAAGTCAATTGCTGTTAGAGTAGATAGGATTGTTTCAAATGTCATATCAGAACCCTTATATGTGATCTCAACTAAATCTCGATATGATTGATCAATAGGACTTGACATGTTTCTGTCATAGAGAGGTTCTCCTGAACTATTCAAATTGGACATCATTAATTTTAGCCTCTCGAACCATTGTGGTCTCAAACTACCAGAAAAATTATTTGAGGCAAGATCGATAATTTGAAGGCTAGGGAAACATTCCTTAGATCTGTTGTCCCCAACCATATTAGTTATGGTTCCATAGAATTGGTTGGATCTCAGGACCAGCACACGAAGATTGGAAAGGCCACACAACCAAGAAGGAAACATATCTGCTATTTGGTTGCCTCCGAGGTCCAAAAGCTCCAAATCTGTGCAGTGAGAAAGTGCCCTGGGAATCAGCCCTTCAATCTTATTGCCATGTAGATCCATCGTCTGTAAAGCACAACTTGTTGCGATATTGGAAGGTAACCTCCCTTCAAAGAGGTTGTCTCTCAAGTTTAAGACCCCCAAGTGACCATCTTCTATCAAGCAAGACGGAATCAAGCCACTAAATTTGTTATACGACAAGTCAAGGCCCCCCAGCATGCTGGAACTACAAATTGAGATGGGAACGTGCCCATTTATACTATTTCTGGACATACTGAGATAATTGGTGTAACTAAGATAGTAAACCCAGTTTGGCAGAACCGACGAAAAATTGTTGTTTGAATAATCCAAGATTTGCGCAGAAGAACTTGGCATAGGGACCCGCCCCCAGAGTCTATTGAAACTAAGATCAAGAGCGTCCAGTGCAGTAGTGAAAGGGAGAACATCTGAAGTAAGTCCAATGCTGGTGAACATGTTGTGTGAAAGATTCAAATAGATAAGGCTATTGCTCCATGTCTCCCATACCTGCTGTGGTACGGACCCACTGATTTTATTTTGTGAAAGATCCAAATGTGATATATAACTAATATGTGCCAATGATCTTGGAAATTGGGTTATATTGCAGGCTACAAGACCTAATTCGTTAGGTCCAGGCAACTCTGCGGGCGAATGGCTATTACCTCCTGAATCTATGACATCCAACTTATTGTTGGAAAGATACAAACTGGCAAGCTCGCTTAATCTCAAAAAGGAGGTGAGGTCCAACAAACCTGTCAAGCCATTCATGCTAACATCGAGATGTTTCAATCTTGGTAGTTGAAAGAATGCCTTGGGTATAGGACCTGATAATTCATTGTTGCTCAAGTCTAAAGACTCCAACTGTGAAGATGCCTTGTCAAATTCTCTTATAGAGCCAGAAAAATGATTGTAAGAAAAATCCAGATCACGTAATAATGGAAGAGTGAAAACAGGTGGTGGAATTTCACCTACAAAAGGAAGCCAAAAAAAATTACTTAGAATGTATCTCCTATTAAAACTTGATAGCATCAAACATCTCGCGATCCGTTATTTTATTCTTTACCAACTGACCAAGACGGTTAGTTTTGTTCAACAAGAAAAATGTCTTGGACTAAATTCTACCGAAAGATTTTTTTTTACCACTTCATATAGTTTCATTGCTCATTTGCCATTTTTAGAAGAATTGCATAGTGAAATGAGATGTACCCTATTGCCATTTTTAGGAGAAAAATGTACAATTACTATACGTCAACAATCCTCTTGCGCAGCCTCCCATATTCCTCAGATATGGAACAGGAGTGGAGCTGCAATTTATTTTAATAATTCATTGTCGCTATGATTAATACCCGAGACTGTATCTCTCTCATAGACTAGTTGAACGAAGCCGACGAGGAAGTGCGGGACCCTTTCTCCCTCGTGATTTGTCAAGACTTAGCAATTTCATTTTTCGCGAGGACATGACCAAGCAAATTAGCTGGTAGATAATTTGTTAGGTCTAGCAAAGCCTGCTAGATGAATACCAAGAGAAATTATACAAAGGAGAAGTAAGCTACGTTAGGAAGAATATTCAGTTAATGTAATACCAAGATTTAGTGTTGGTTTTTGGGTAAATTGTGTGGTAGGCAAAAGTAAATTCTGCTACAGTAGATTATCTGAATTTTGATGTTGTATATTGGCATGGATTGTTGCTCTTTGGCTATGTAAGCTTCATGACCCCAAAGGTATAAATGTTTTAGTAATTGAGTGAAAGCCATGCATGTCACTAATGAGGTTATGTATGAATTGTTCTATGTACATTATTGGAGAATTGGTTGAGCAACAATAAACTATCTTTTATCCATATCTTGACTGACTCGATGATTGATGATGACTCTGGGAATTATCTTGATGGAGGTTGCGGTCTAGGTTGGATCGAGGCTAAGGATGAGTTAGTGTCAAGTGGGTGCACTTGGTGTAGTCATTAGGCTTTGAATTCATAGGATAAACCGGACTATATATCAGGGGAACCAAGGGCCAGTTTGGTTCTCTTGCTCTGCCTTGCTTTGCCTAGCTAGGCAAAAAATTGTAAGTTTGGTTCCTTTGCTCAGTGCCTCGATGCTTGTGCTGTCAAGGTTTTTGCTTGCTGGTTGAAGCTAGCTGAAATCACTCTCCGCAGCCAGCAAGGCTATCCTTGCCGAGTGAGCCATGGCAAGCTAGGCCAGCAAAACTACCAAACTGGCCCCAAGTTGTTTCTCTTAGGTCACACTAGCTAGTAGAAGAAGAAGCAGACATGAAGGGCATAGAAGAAACAAAAGCGAAGAGGGAGGAGGAGAGAAGATACAAAAGCGAACAAGCAATGAACCTCGGCGGCGCGCGTCCTGCGCTTGGACGCTGGTCACCTCGACGGCCGGGCCTCATCAACGGCATCGAAATATGCGTCCTGCACATTCCTTCTTTGCTCACCAATCGAACTGAATTGAAGCACTTGCCACCAGCAAAGAATCGAGAACACAAGCATATCGTCACGAGGGTGCTGCCGCAGACACTCGACCTGACATCCCTTTCAGTCTCAACGCCACTACTCGCCGACGGCCGTGTCCCTGTTCGATCGCTTGACCAGCTGAGTGATGCTGTGCCAAAGCTGCGCGTCAAAGAGCCTGCGCGTTCACAGGAAGGACCAAGGGCAACATTGCCATAAGGAGAAAGTTGGTCACGACAATGGTAGGAAAGGAATCAGTTTTTGATCCGATGGCAGATAAGTCAAATCAAAAATTTCGATGGTAAATAAGGGACTACTATATTTTCCGATGGTAAATAAGGAAATTACTCTTTCACTTGTACAGTAACTAGTATAGACTCCTAAGGGGTAAGTGCATTTCTCTAAAAATATCTAATAAGTAAATACAATCTTAAGCACGCGATAAGAAAGAAAAAAAAAAGGGAGTGTACCTTACCATCAAGAGAATTTCCTGAAAGATCCAGTATTGTTAGCAGAGTCAGATTAACAATTGAACTTGATATGCTCCCAGAAAAGTTGCAACCTCCAAGAACTAACCGTGTCAGTTTTTTTAGCTGCCCAATTGCATAAGGTATTGTCCCGATAAAATCACTCTCAATTTCCATGGCTTCCAAGTTCGAGAGGTTGCCAATTGCAGCCGGCATTGGCCCAGAAAGCATCTCAATGATATAAATGTTTCTCAGATTTGCTAGGTTCCCAATTGCAGCCGGCATTGGACCCCAAAACCCACAGTACATAATACGCATATTCCTCAAATTTGTGAGGTTTCCAATAGAAGATGGCAACAAACCATCTGTCATACACCGATCCATTTCCAGAGTTTGCAAGCCCACGAGGTTTCCAACTGCAGAAAGTATTGACCTCGGTACAGTGCATTCAACCATAGTCAAAGTTCTCAAGTTCTTCAGGTTGCTCACTAGAGAAGGTGTTACAATAGAGAAGTCAAATTCATCGAGTGTCAGGCTCAGTAAGCTCTTTTGGTTTCCAATCCATGAAAAAATCGATGTTAACTCACTTAATTTCATTTCGTCCAAAGAAAGATCCAGTTGGCATAGAGACCCCAATCTTCCGAATGAAGAGAGCAAATCAATAGAAACTCCCCCTTCAAGACTCAACTCCTTTAATGACAGAAAATTGTTGGAATACATTGGTTTCGAATACGGAAATTGGCTAGTAATACCTAGCCTCAAAGTCTCTAGAGAACTAGGATTAGATAAATTTGGGAAATGCCCTGCGAGATCCCAATTGGCAGACAAATCAAGGACCCTCAGATTTTTTGATCGAAAAGGTCTAGTAGGAAACCAGCCCGCGAGATTAGTATTAGAAAGTTGAAGAACAGTCAAATTTACAAAATCCATGAAGAACTCTGGAAATGGACCAGAAGTTATTCTATTATTTCCTTTGAGGTTGATCATATATAGAGAATGGAGTTTTGTGAGGGACTTATGAATAGGACCTATCAGCTTGCAATTGGATAAGCTAAGTACCTGAAGACGAAGAACAGATGAAGCAAGAGATATGCACCACTCTTCTCCGCTAAGAGACAAATCCACTCCGTCGAGGTAGAGCTCTCTTAGATTTCTAAGGTTTGCCACTAGGGTAATGAAATTGGGTTCCCACAAATTGTTAAAAGTATCAAAAGAGAGGGAAGTCTCGAGAGAGTCATACGGCACATCATCGTATGAACTGGAAAGATCTAAGGAGACTAAGTTCACAAGTTTACTGATGCTAGTGGGTAATCGGCCAAAGAAGCCTGAATTAGAAAGATTTAGGTGGGTTAAAGATGTAAACCTCTCGAATCCAGTAGCAGGAATGTTGTCTGGCCATGGTGATGATGGTCTGTTCCGGTATCGGCCGAAATCATTCATGCTAAGGTCGAGGCATTCAAGGGATGTGAGGCTGAAGACCACCGGGTCCAAGGCATTACTGGACAAGCCACGGTTGTTGAGGTCAAGAACGGTGACATTACCTGAGGAGGTGTCGCACGCAACGCCCTCCCAGAGGCAACAGTCAGTACCATCTCGCCAGGATCGAAGCATGGTGGTGGATTTACCGAAGGAAAATGACCTCTTCAGCTTGAGGAGCGCGCTTGCTTGGTCTGGTTGGCATAGAAAAGGAACAGATAAGCGAGTGAGGTTACCAGCATAAGCATGGGCGCTTGAGGTGGAGAGTAATATATGGAGATGCGCAAGAAGTAGCGACGCATAGATGAAGGAAGCCATAGTAGTACAACAGAAGTATGAGCTGAAAGGCTCCCAAAGAGGAACATGCACAGATATAGCGGTGGCATGCAGTCTAGCAATGTGTGATGAATTCTCGTAATACAGCTTGTTATTCAAGTTTCGGTCAAGTCTGCTTCCATGAAGAAAACTACTGGTGCCAATTAAAAATTCGAGTTTTTGCTACTGCAGACGCGAGCAAAGTCCAACCATCGAGAATTCTAAGTCCTCCACTACTCCATAGTCCATATTATCGAGTCACCCACTACTGCAAATGCCCATTTGAAAAACGCGTTTAGTGACCAGTAATTGGAAGTCCAACTATCAAGACTTCCAAGGCATGTAAAGCAGGTACGCACTAATGAAGGTGGGATGATTGAGAAACAAATCCATTAGGGAATCGGGATCGAATCCGATGAGAGGAACATCAAGCTCACAACGTGCTTCGGTCTTTGATTGGACTGTGGAACTAATCAAGACCCTACAGCTCTGAAGAAGATTACACTACGAATATAGTTTTATTATTTCATACGAGATGTAACTTAACAGTGCTTCACCAACTAGCGAGACAAGTAATTACACTAGGGTAATGAAATTGGGTTCCCACAAATTGTTAAAAGTATCAAAAGAGAGGGAAGTCTCGAGAGAGTCATACGGCACATCATCGTATGAACTGGAAAGATCTAAGGAGACTAAGTTCACAAGTTTACTGATGCTAGTGGGTAATCGGCCAAAGAAGCCTGAATTAGAAAGATTTAGGTGGGTTAAAGATGTAAACCTCTCGAATCCAGTAGCAGGAATGTTGTCTGGCCATGGTGATGATGGTCTGTTCCGGTATCGGCCGAAATCATTCATGCTAAGGTCGAGGCATTCAAGGGATGTGAGGCTGAAGACCACCGGGTCCAAGGCATTACTGGACAAGCCACGGTTGTTGAGGTCAAGAACGGTGACATTACCTGAGGAGGTGTCGCACGCAACGCCCTCCCAGAGGCAACAGTCAGTACCATCTCGCCAGGATCGAAGCATGGTGGTGGATTTACCGAAGGAAAATGACCTCTTCAGCTTGAGGAGCGCGCTTGCTTGGTCTGGTTGGCATAGAAAAGGAACAGATAAGCGAGTGAGGTTACCAGCATAAGCATGGGCGCTTGAGGTGGAGAGTAATATATGGAGATGCGCAAGAAGTAGCGACGCATAGATGAAGGAAGCCATAGTAGTACAACAGAAGTATGAGCTGAAAGGCTCCCAAAGAGGAACATGCACAGATATAGCGGTGGCATGCAGTCTAGCAATGTGTGATGAATTCTCGTAATACAGCTTGTTATTCAAGTTTCGGTCAAGTCTGCTTCCATGAAGAAAACTACTGGTGCCAATTAAAAATTCGAGTTTTTGCTACTGCAGACGCGAGCAAAGTCCAACCATCGAGAATTCTAAGTCCTCCACTACTCCATAGTCCATATTATCGAGTCACCCACTACTGCAAATGCCCATTTGAAAAACGCGTTTAGTGACCAGTAATTGGAAGTCCAACTATCAAGACTTCCAAGGCATGTAAAGCAGGTACGCACTAATGAAGGTGGGATGATTGAGAAACAAATCCATTAGGGAATCGGGATCGAATCCGATGAGAGGAACATCAAGCTCACAACGTGCTTCGGTCTTTGATTGGACTGTGGAACTAATCAAGACCCTACAGCTCTGAAGAAGATTACACTACGAATATAGTTTTATTATTTCATACGAGATGTAACTTAACAGTGCTTCACCAACTAGCGAGACAAGTAATTAAAGTTCAGATGCAAGCCGCAAGCTGGCTCACACTAAATCGACCGCAGCGGAATCTAAGATTTGAGTCCGAAACTGAGATTAGCATTGTCAGTACCTCTTCTTGAGCTCATGGGTGCTCGTAATCTCCCGGATGCAAAAACTCTCGATCCACTTCGTCGCCGCGGTAGGAGCCCGCCTTCTACTCCTCCCTCCGCCTCGACGCCGCTATGTGGACACAGTTCAGCTCGGTGACGCCGCCGAGCGCCGCCGCCTAGCGAGACAAGCGGGGAGTAGCGGAGGAAGTGGACGAGTACTGGGCCCAAGGTATCACCGGCCCATGGACCAACAGACAGACAATGGTAAGAAAGGAAAAATACAAAGAACAGCACGCATTACCTTTCTGCAGACACTGAGACAATGGTGCATGCATTGCATGAAGGAATTTCACAAGTATCAGGTGAGTCAAATCCAGCACTCCAAATGGGGGGCTTAAGATAATCAGGCACCAGCCTTCCCTGGTGGTACGAAAATGAGGATAAACGACAAATAGATGACAGTAATTTCCAAAAGTCGCAGCAAAGACTCAGCTTGTTTTCTCCCCACAGCAGATAACAATGAAGCCAATAACTTAGCTTACAAACATTCAGAGAATAAACAGAACTAACCAACAAACATTCAACACTAAGTTAATTGACCATGACGATCCACCAACATCCTAATATCCAATGACAAGGCTAACCAGTACGGAGTCAACCAACATGACACTCGGATCGGTTTGGCATTGCCAATTTCAATGGGCAGCATGGCAGTTGGCCTTGCCTCAGTTTTTGACACTAACTTCATCCCATCGCCATATGGTGCCATCCTCGCCAGCTCCAAGGATTGTACTGGACAAGGAAAACGTTGTCAAATGCATGGAGAACACGGGCAACCAGAACTATGTCCGTCAGAGTAAAACAAGTCACGAGGAACAGTAATATAGTGAGGTACCTTCCATCAAACGAGACTGCTGTCTGCCTTATTGGTGATTTGCACTGCTGATTAGTTAGCCTGGAAATGATGATGTGTTACATCAATAAGCATGGGGTGGGAGTAACACACAGGCCATACCCACGCTCATACAGTATAGGTCAAGAATGACTGAACTTACCGAGCAATTAAAGAAGGTGGGCTGGACTGCACTTCCCAGACATAGATTTTACCTTCACGGTTACCTGATTAAACAAGCGGATGATAATTAGAGCATCCTACTGTTTTAAAAGAACAAACTCTGAATATAATCAAACATATAGGGAATATATTCTGCAACACAAACTCAGAACTATGTATCAGTCCATCACAGACTTCTATGAAAATAAGTCACTAATATAAGTAGGACCATTCTGTCAAGCATAAACACCTTTGGCAACTTGTGGTGCATAGAAGTTACAAAGAAAAATAGTACCCTTGCACCAAAATAGTGTTTCTGGTAGATTACCTATAGCTAATTGATTGAAGTGGAAATCACATGAAAATTTGATAAACCAGATGTCACACTCTGGCACAGGGTACTTCTGAAGAATATCAATGGTACCCTACATACAGAAAGAGGAAATCATATCAAGTCAGAGGAATAAAATTAGTACGGGAAGGGAGGAATGTAGAACTGAAACTAGTTTAGAACTGAAGATAAGTACGTTAATAAAATATAGGTTAAGAATCAACAATTTTAAAAAGGTTAAAAATTCTATCACCTCGCCAGGACTCTGCTCTTTTGTTTTTGGTTCCCAAAGGACAATTTCATTGTCAACACTCTGCAAATCCAAGTTACCACAGATCATTTATATAAATCATTCAGGGAGTAATAAAATTAGCACTAAGTAAAGAGGTTAAGCTGTAAGACTAATATACTGACTAAAAGGACTGCACATTGTAAATTATGATAGCATACAGTTCCAGGTACAGTCTGCTACTTTGAACCCAAAATATGTGTGCATTCTGAGCACTACATGGTGCAATTAGTATCCTTTCAGAGAATGAGAGGGTTCACCTTTGATAGGATGAAGTCACCAAGCCACCTAGTACAGTCAACATAGTTAGAATGTACCGAAGCAATCAAGACCTGAAAGAGACAAAAGCAATATGATACCACGAGAACTGATAAACCATTAGTAGTTTTAAAAGAATGGATTCAAAGGTAATAGATGTTTAGCATACTGGAAATTGAACGTATTTTGTTGGGAACTTTGATGGAAGGTCAGTCCATGAATATGACTTTTCAACATATGGCCAAAATTCTGTGACAAAATTGACATAACTCTGTCAGCGTTCCAGTACGCAAATGTAAATATGAAGCTAACTTGGAAAGATTTCTACCTTTCATTGACCATATTCTCACAGTATTGTCCATCCCACAACTTGCAAAGCGATTGATATCGCTAGGGTGGAAATCCTGCGGCCAAAAATAGTTTAAAAGTATTTAGCTCAAGTATGAATGAAGTAGAGAAAAGATGGATTGCTTAAATACGACATGGTAACATCAGAACCTGGAGGCGAAGTATCTTCAGGTCACTTTGCACATAAGAAAAGTTCTATAACAATGTCATATTAGAAGGCAACAGCTACTTACAACACTCAAGACTTCATTTCGATGACCTCCTGCTCCAGCAAAAATCAAGATGCAGATCCCTGTATGGACATTCCATAGCCTAACAGATTCATCCTATTCAATGCCAAATGAAACAGCTTCAGAAAAATAAAATGATGTTGTAAGCCCAGCCTCAGAATAGATAATTTGCTCACCTTGCTTGCAGAAATTATGAGCGAAGGTTTCAGTGCTTGGGTCCTTATCTCATTTATTGAATCACCATGGCCAACAAAGCTCTGCATAATTTTGTAGAAATAAATAAGACACAACATGCCGCTGATCTAGTTTATAAGATAATTTAGACTTTGGAGGTAAGTCCACTCCCCTGAGACCCTGACTAAAAATAAGAAAAGTACAAATGGCAAACTTTGCAACAGGAACATAGACAAAAGCCTAACCTTAGATAACTTCTCAGTAGCACAGTTGATGACCCGAATGATCCCATTGCTTCCTGCTGCCACCAACAGTGGTGAGCCATCGACATGGTCACGGGCCCAACTTAGAGTGTAGAATGACTCATCCTTCTGAGATAAATACACATCACTAACATTAGACAACCCATTATCAAACTTACGTTAGCAAACACAGACATTGAGCATTGGATCTTACATCCTCATCAACATATGCTTGTAGAAGAGAAAAACTACCATTCTCCAGGCAGCGGTAGGTTGTCACCTGTAAGACCAAAAGGTAAGAGAGTGAATAGCATATTTTTCATCTGATATACACGAGGACAAAAATACCATCCTATAAAAACTAATACTCCCTCCGCTCCAAAATATTTGGCGCTTTTGACTTTCAGACACTAAGTTTGATCGCTCGTCTTATTCAAAACTTTTGTGTAAACGTTATTTATTTTTGTATAACTTGTTTAAACATTCGAGATACTTCAACCATGACATGTTTATTTTATTGTTTGCACAAAAAAATTGAATAAGACAAGTGGTCAAAGTTGATGTCTGAAAGTCAAAGGCGCCAAGTATTTTGGGACGGAGAGGGTAACGGTAGTATCTGTATCCTAACTGTCCTTCCCCAATAATTGATTTTTCTTTGATCAAAAGCCACCGTTTGTTGTCCAATGTAGTATCAAATTTCACGCATCTGCCACTAAGTTTCAGCATAACAGATCGGTCAGAGATTACAGACCTATATTCCCCGTCCAAACAACGAATCAAAGCTTTATTAGAGCAAATTTAGAAACCAAAAACTATGCTTTCCCAAAATCCACAGGCACCCGTACCAAAATCGTATCTTTCCCCTACCATTCATCGCCGAGAACTCCACTAACCTCTCAATGACGAATAACGACAGGAAAATCTTTCAACAATATTACAGTTAATGACAGCAAGCGAGCAAGGAGACGGAAGCTTACGCGGTTGCCGCCGACGGTGGCGAAGACATCGTAGTAGCGAGCGTCCATGAAGTTGAAGCCGATGGCGTAGAGCGGGCGCTTCCCCTCGGTGTGCTTGCCGCAGGGCTTGTACTCCCGCTTCCGGGTGGGCACGAGCGACCCCTCCGCCGCCTCGCACCCCAGGCCCTGCCCCGGGCCCAGCTTCGCCATGAGCGGCAGCAGCGGGGGAATAACAGGTTCCTCAAAGTATCCCCCTCGTTCCCTCTCCTTCCCCTCCTCCTCCTCAGCCCGCGGCCTTGGTTTCCGGGCAGCGGCGGCGGGGGCGG
>LAPY01002010.1:60754-74643 GCA_000970635.1 Eragrostis tef | reverse complement strand
GAGGTTGCTACCACTCCAGCCCCCTATCCATTCTCTCGGCATCGAACTTGACCATCTGGGACCCCATTCGAGCTTCGCGCACCCAAGCTAGACAGTCGTGCCGCCAACATCGAGATCCTCTGAGTTTACTCTGATCCTCGGGTAACTTTGTTAGTTTATTTTTCCCTGAACCGTTTGTTTCTTATGACGGGAGTTGATTAAGTGGGCCAGCTTTTGTGGAGAGAGGAGCGGATAGCCGGATACCGTCCATTCCTTGGAGACACGGATGGGCACACGGTCTAAGAGACAGGAAAGCCGCAGCCGGTGCAAACATGATGTGTTTTGGAAATACTTCTACGGATAAGTCACCTTGAGTAACATGTGGGTCCAGGACTGATATGTCAATGAGGTAGCAGAGTAAAAGGATTACAAGTTAACATTTGACAATGTAAAATCCATTGTATATCCGTCATTTTGAAGAATTCTGGTGGAGACATATAAAAAAATTCTGGGTTTTTTTTGAAAGGGAGAAAAATTCTGGTTGACTATAGAAAATAAGATTTTTAAGCCGCGTTGACCCATATACTTCTAGGTTCTTCTTTTCCTCTGTCAAATGTATCTAGAAAGCCAAATTCTCATGTTTATACTACACGTATGGTGTCACGGAATGAAATTCATGAAACGACCGTGAATTCAACAGGGATGGCATCTAGACGCGTGTACTAGGGGTTGAAATTGACTTGCGCGCAGGCAAAGATAAAGAAGTAATTTCACAACATATGGTCCATTTAGCACTCCTTGTCTCTCTCCGTTCGTGTACTACTAATACATGCACGTATCATATATTCGAACTTTTAAACTTGTGAATAACAATTAGACTTACAGTATGAGAAACAAAAAACATATCACATTTCAATAAACATTCACATGATTATGAACTTGTATTTAAAAGTAAATTATTCAACAAGAAATTTATAGTCAAATACAACATAAAAACCGTACAAATTCAATACGAAGTTGTAGTTGTTTTCTCTTTTGCTTCTGTTATATTCATTTGACAACCAGCGTCGACATTTGCACTGCATGTCAGTTTCAAGTTGAAGCATCAACTTCTGCCTCAAAAAAGGATCGGAAGAGTTAGATTAAAGGTGAATAGAGAAAGAAAGACCTACACATAGCAAGTATTACCGGACTCCGAAACAAAACTATATTTATGTTGTATCGTTTAGATTTGCACACTTTCAATACTGTACATGTCAGTCTACAAACATCCATAGGTGTTTTGATCTAAAGTGCATCCCGCTCAATTTGAGTGTTGACGAGGCTTCATTCGCATGTGGCTGGGCACACAAGATAACAAAATCAACTTCCTCTTCGCTCACATCAGATTAATCCTCATATTTGAGGGGAAAGCTAGCTAACCCCTACAACAACTACACTAATCAACACTCAAGCCTGCTCTTAATCCTTATCCCTTCGGCAGTCATCCTATCTCAGTGAATAAATTATCGAGGTCGGTGTGACGTCGCCAATTATGCGTGTGACCCACCCCCATTATCTACTGTTAAGGCAGATTTTATGTGACGTCGCTTGCTATAGCTATCCATAAATAAGAACGATACTAGTAAAAAAACTCACTCGTACGTTATCACTCTCACCGTTGGTTTGCTTTACCGACCAAACGATACCATGGTTTCCTAGGATGAATCATAGGACTATATACACATCAGGGATAAAATGAAAGATATAGCCGTGAGAAAGCACGAACTCATGTGTCGAAAGAAAGAGGAGAGAAAATGTCACAATTTGTAAACTCACAATTCTCTGTATAAACTATCATGAAACAATACAATCTCTTCAATTTCACATAACCAGCTTTATATCCTCGAATTCTCAAAAAACTATACTGTCATCACGTGGGACGGCGCTCTTCACAAGTTGGGCATTGCTTGAGTTAGGTGATCGATATACGGCTACATTCTAGGGGGGAAAACGAGGAATTTGATTAATAAAATGAATGGACCAGATCAGGTGGAGTACACTATCCCTAGATGAAGACGATGGAAGCCCATGAATGGCCTGAAAATCAGGCTAGCAGGCCTGAAATCTGCAATGCCCTATGGTTCATGAACCAAAATGAGCTCTATTTTCGGCCCTAAACGATCAGATCGCCATCTTGCCGAGATGGAGCACCACCGTGTAGGCGCTTCGCCAAGCTCAGGAACAGGGGAAACGCGCCTGTGTGATCGGATGTGCTGAGTCAGGGCACATGACTACAGGAGATGGGCAGACGGCAAGGACAATTGTTCTAGTCCCTGTCAGACAGAGATAGGAGGTGACCAGAGGAGGACGCAACGCAAGCATCGTCTTCACGACCCGTGAGGGGTGTGACCGTGACATTCGAACGCGTTAGCCCGGGACGCGCCCATTGCCCATTACTACTATGCTCGATTCGGAAAAAAAAAAGGTGACCGTCCATTACAGTTGCATTGCACGTTGCACCGGTTTGGCGTTTGGGCTACCTCAGGTTGCTTTGCACTTGTCACGCCATCTTTGTGGAACATCTGGACGCGGCTCTCATTACAGACTGACCGCGACTCCATCAGGGGACCGCATACACGAGCATCTCAGAGCAATCACTACCCATACACTGCCATCGAACAAAAATGTCCTGGATACGTCTTCCTTTTCCGATTACGATGACGACGCGCGCGAGCAGCACTCACGTCGACATGCTTGTTGGCCCCTACGTGTGAGCCATCCCATCTTACTTGTCAGCTTTGGTTAGGTTCTCATTCAGGGCCAAACATTAGCGCCAAGAAGCCTCACCATCACACACGCTTATATATAGAAACAACAGCCCACCCAGGAAGAATTATACTCTTACACTCCAAAGTTTCTGTGGTTATAGGAGTGGTACTAGACACAGATAAGAATCACAGCACGATCGATCCGTTCTGTGCATGTCGGTCTGCTCGCCTTTGTACGTGTGCACACCAAGCCGTGATCATCATATTAAGATGCTAGCCGCGTAGCGTGCAGGTGTTCTCATCAGAAAACGGATATCTTGCGCGAATTGCACACTCGCAAGTTAAGCCGTCGAAAACTGTCAACGAAACTGACGTGCCTCTTCTCTGTTGGACGGATTGATAAAGTTATGGAGAACGATGACAAGAGCGTGTCCCAGCTGATCACCAGGTATCCCTGTATAGTTTGGGCGCCCCTGCCGTTTTTCCATGCGCCATCTACACCTTCTTCACCAACCCGCTATTATTGAACTCTTCTTTTTTCTATTATTGATTGATCATCATTGAACTCTTGAGTACAAGTGCAAGGGACATTTCCTATCGGAAGGAAGACGGTGCTGGGACATTTGGTCCGGGTATAACTAGGACTTCACCTTTTAAAAGTCTCATGTGTAAATCAAATTTTAGTTGTTTGTTTTATTTGTGAGCAATTTTCTAGACATGTCATTTCTTTTTGCATTTTTTTTTTAAAATTTCGGCCGAAGTTTTAAACCAACCTCATTTGCATTTTGGGGGCAAATTTCAAACAATAGGAGCCAAAATTTTCCCAAAAGATTTTTTAGATGGATAGCCAGCATTTGAATAAGTGACCAAATGACCCAAATTGTGCAAGATGTCGGCCAAAATTTGTATGCACGGTTGCTTTCAGGAAAGCGTTTGATTTTAACCCTTACTATAGGTTGTGCGGCTGTACTAAATCAGAGAAGCCTCGTGTTTCTTTTTTGAACGAGTGAAAAAGCTAGCTTCGTGTTTCTTGGTTTCACGTAAACTTGGTGGCCGAATGTATTACTTGCATGCATAACCATACTTTGTCTGTTTACAGTTTCTAGACGGTAATGGGGGCTCTCTACTGGCAAAGGCAAAACGGAAAACCTCCTGTCAGGTTAATTTACCGTGAAGGAAGTGGTCAGGTGCTCAGTTGGTAGATTACGTTGCACCTAATCTCCAGATCAGGGCAAGACGTGGTACTATGGAGATGGTGCATCACTGGTAGCTAGTAACCGTGTATTGACCTTTGAGTTCGGGCTCCAGCTATCTCCATCGTACGTATTTGTTTTGGCTCTTGGGGTTCAGATATCAGAATCGTTTCTCATAGGTACAAGAAGCATCTTTGGTGACCTAATGTTTTGGTGCTTGACGACTTTCGAACATATGTCTGCAGATTCTTTTTCTTCCTCCTCCTCACTACAGTGGCGGGCCTACATGGGTTCAAAGGTATTCAAATGAATACCTATTATTTTAGCCAAAAAATCTATATAAATGATGCAATGTATATTTCTTACAAAAACAAACACTTCAAACTCAATCCAAACAAAAGAAAGCCCACCTATTTTGATATGTTATTCATTTAGTACTTTTTTTTAGGGCTTTGGGCTATGAAAAGAACAACTTTTGCTCTGAATTGTCTTGTAAACAACTTATTTGACTTATTTTAAATTATCCAATTTATCCAGTCAAGCCAAGTTGTTTTGCATTTTTGGTTCTTGACAAGGTTTATGCCTTATGGGTCCATAACGAAAGCAAAAACACTATCATAAACCGCGTCAAACAAGAGATTGATTTTGTGACAACAATTTAGGTTGCTAGAAATTTTTTTGAATACCCATGGCTCAAATCCTGGGCCCGCCCCTGTAGAGTCAGTTTGGTCGATCATCGATCACATGGCTGAAGAGGCCTACAAAAGCCATGTCTAGCCATCGCCATGGACCATGGCTCTTGTGTAGTTGACCACAGGCACATAGCATGCACATGGTTGTGAACCTGTGATCTCTTGAGCAGCGTGTCTGAATTCGCTTGACTGGCGATGCCGTACGGACGTCTCTTCAGGTCACGGCAGGAGGGTAACATTTCAGACAAGCCATGCGATTCAAGTGGGTTTTCTACTTTCTACTAGTAGTATCACGAAACGGTCCCAGCCTAACACCGCGTGATAAAAGAAAAGTTGTACTACATACCCCCATTCTGGCCTCAAACATAACTATTTCTAGATAACATAGCAAACCAGAAATATTCTAGGACGGAGTAAGTAGTGTAAGAAAAGTTCAAGGACAAAACAAACATCTGACAAATACAACACTAATCTACAATTTCACATATCACAAGAATTGTCTTTTGGGACTGGCATGTACACTGGAAATTACAAATTACACAATATCTCCTGTTGCAGTGAAAAATACATGTACATGACGTTTCACAAGATCCCATCCAATAAGGTTGAGGGAAAAATGGTGCTTTCATGCCCACCTCAACTCTCAAGGGGGAAAAAAGGGCAACACTTCGGGCATGTATATTTACACAATGGAGATGCCTGAACAATGGTACAGCTTCAAAGAATAATAATATACTACCTAACTTCTTTCTTTCCTGTAAGAAAAATAAGAACAATGGCCTATCTACTTGCCCCTAGAAGGATTACTGGTGAACATCCTTTAAAAAATAAACGGAATGGTACAACTTCCCAAGAGAACTCTTCCATTGTGCCCAGAGCATGCAGAACGATAATGATCAATAGATCAGCTTAGGTGCGATGATGCCTCCTTGCAGTAATCTCATAAGATGCTTTGAAACGAAGTTGGGACTGCCATCATGTTGCTTGGATATATACATGATAAGCCATCTTGCGATATCAATACCAGAATGCCTCTCCTAGATTAACCCACTGCACAAAATGCTCAGATAGCCCCTGTGCCTGAATCTCAGCAGCATGATCTTCCTGAAAGTTTAAGATGAAATGATTGGTTTACTTTGTTGGGTGAATCATTTATGATTCTATAAAAAATTGTCAGAAATCATAATCCGCCAGTGTAATAGTAAGATTATCTGTAACAAAACTTTGTCTATTTGAAAATAGCTATGGTCAGGATTATTCTCAATTTGCAGCAAGTGACACCAGAATGAGGACACATTCTGATTTTACCAACATGTGTATACTATGCTTGCACATGGTGAACAGAACAAGTTCACAAAAGATTTAAGGAAACGTCAAAGCATAAGAAAACAAGAAATCAGGCCAACAAAAAAGGTTTGTAACCCTGAATGCAAATTTACAATACACGAAAATAGGGAAAGATTTCAACCAAAACGGTAACATACGAAATGACAGATGGTAATATAACCCAAAGATGATAGTTGTTTTCCCGACTTGGGACCAGTAAATTAGGTGAACAAAATGGTTTGGCAGACATTATTGCAGTACACAAAAATGGGCAAGAAGTAAAAGTGGTACTGAAAAGTTGGATTGTTGGATGCACTAACCGTTGTCCCAGAGTTCAAGTCATTAACAGTATCAGTTGAAATATTCACGTCAGGAGTACTTATGGCTTTTGACCTGTTTTAAGCATAATGTAGAACACAAGGAAAACAGTGAGAAAGGACTAAGGATACAAGATAGAGAAAGCAAAGAATTAACAATTAACAAACCTTTCATTGTCTGAAGCTGAAAGCCAGTCCAGATCCAGGAAATTTGAATCACCAGAACCATTGCAATAGTCTAGTTCACAGCTTACATGCTTAACATGCGACATGGTGGGAGTGTATCTACTGTATTTTTCAAGACAATGAAAAATCAATACCATATGTCATAAATTTTCCACACATATACTTTATGGTAATTACTCTGCTATGTACCAACCTTGCCTTCGCAACCGCATCGTCAGAGGTTGAAGAAATCCCGTGCACTGAACCAGAACTACATTGCATTTCCTTTTCGGAACCGGTAAATGCTGTGCCAAACATCCCATTTCGACCATTGCTGGACATGGGTCTTTTACGAAGAATGCTGCCATCTGATCCAACCCTCTTCATGAAGTTACTGACAAATATACATGCCCCAGATAAATTTGATAAGATTCATTGCATTAATTAAAAAATGCATATGCGGGTAAAATCTGGGCTATTTAATCCTTCAAGTGAGGTTTCCAGAAAACACCACATAAGTTATTCAGGGTATCGAGTTCTTATATATTGAAGAATATAAACTAGTCACTATTTTACAACATAGATGTAAGAGATTAGCTTCACTTCCTCTATCCAAAGATATAAGAGTCCTTAAACACATCAGTTAATGAATGAATTACAAAAAAGAAAGTTTGGGCCTTGCTACCCCCATGAAGAAGGTAAAGAGATTAGCTTCAATTCCTCTATCCAAAGTTCTCAAGCACTCATAAAACCAGAACAAGAGACTACTAGAGAACTAAGTGCCATTATCAGTCATTGTGCAAAATGTGTAATCAGTAGGCAAGCAAATCATCGGCCTGTTTGGATAAGATGGCCGCAGCTGCAATCGCAAACGTAGCTCAGCTGTTAGTTGTTGGTATACTGTACAAGCTGCAGCTGCAGCACCTTCTTTCCGAACAAGCTGCATACTGATACTTCAAATGCCAGGCCATCGCGAGACAAATAATAACTCTTTTGTTGCCCATATTAACGGCAAAATGTGGGGGAAGGGCATAATGTTATTGCAGTTTAATCTAAATGTACAGCTTGATTTCATGCATTCACATTTATGATTTAACCATGGTAGTTCACGCACAGTCATACGCTGCTAGGTTACCTTGTATTGTCATCAAGTACATTCTCCTCTCCAGATTCTAGTTCCCAAATTGCAGGTTGTCCCAGCTCCAGTTGGAAGTACCCTAAAAATCTGAAATATTACCAAAGGGGAAAAAAGAAAAGGCAACAATAATTTAGTCCACAATATTTCACTATTCAAATATTAAAGGACACAAGATCATTAGTGGACAATGGCTTATCAAACCTACAAGTTTATTGCTGCCTGTTTGTAAGCATCCATATAGGCATTACTGTAGTATCGTTGCAGTGTCCTGAAGAACTCTTGAGATTGAATGGCGAACTTCAAGTGCCCTCTCTTTGCAGAGAATATCTACACACGAAACCACATGATAAGTTTTTCACAGAAGTGCAGAAGAATAATAACATGAAAAGCATGCCATGGAAGAATATCATACTAGCCAAAATGCCAAGAAAACATTTTTGGATTCACTAGCCACAAGGCATTTTATTAGTGTGCAGAATTCAACAGTTAAACAGTCTTTTATTTTAGCGGTCCTAAGCTTTTCCATCTTACAGAAAAGTTAGGATTAAATTATTCTTCTGCAGCATTGTTAGACCTTACTCTAACAAGAGTAGAATCCATGAGACAATCAAAGATTAATTTTTATTCAACTTCATGATCAAAGTGACAGCACCACTTCAGTCCACAACATTACCATTACACAGGACATTTCCTTTTATACTATTTGACAGACCAGTGTAGGTTCATACGGCATCCTATAATTCAAGTGTACCGGTTACCACTATTTAGACAGCAACAATACACATTTTCCTTTCCTAACATATGGCAGAGCTCACATGTACGATCTATATCAATCGAAAATAAAATCCATGAACCCCCTCATTAGTTTCTAGGTGGAAAAGGCAAACATATCGCTACTGATGGTTTCATGCTGTAAATTACGAATACACAAAACAAGAGTTTTTACTAATGGTATAGCCCCAGCTAAAGAAACTGTATGATGAAATATTGTACTAGCTACCAATATAAATAATCAAAGTCAAATGACAAGTTGCCAGCAGACTAATGTTGTTTCATGTATACTTTCCAAGACTTTATAAAATTTGTATTGGACCTTTACAGAGTCATTCAATAGCATAACTTGACTTATGATAGACTTATTTTTCGTACTTATCAACTGTGGATCCATGTTCAATTTAAACAATAATTTCATGTACCAATCAGTTCTCAAAAGTCAAAACTTAATTTTCTTAACTCCAACCAGGCAGCAAATTTCATGGTTGTATTTATTTACAAAACAAATAAACACCTGTAAGCTTCTTAATCCTGGCATAATCAGTTTAATTTGAAAGGTAAACACTTAAAACGGACCCGATACTAAGTTTATGGGTGAAAAGTAAGTAATCCTGAAATAATCTAATAACATATGCATCACAGCCCCTTCTTATTTTAACCCACAGAGCTAACAGATTGAAACAAGCAAATTGAAGAATTAAGATAGTACTCCCTCCGTTCTTTTTTATATGACACCGTTGACTTTTTCATTGAACTTTGACCAACAATATAGATTTCTTTTTGAATGTGAAATGAATATCATTGGATTCATCATCAAAAGCACTTTAAAGCTAACTTATACACTTAACTATTTACACAAATATTTGTAGATAAGACGAAGGGTCAAAGTAACGAAAAAAGTCAATGGTGTCATATAAAAAAGAACGGAGGGAGTAAAATTTAGCTTAGTACCTTATTGTGAGCAGCTGAACCACCGTATTGTAAAGCAAGTGTGTCACCCATTCGTTCATAGAAATGCATCAAAAGGCGTGCCAAAGGGGAGTCTAAATCAAGCTCTGGAGATTCTACAGAACCAAGTGCGTGTAACTGGTGCCCTAGAGCAGCTAAACCATAGGCATACTGAGCAACATTTGTGCGGTCCAAACAATCTATACAGTTTGTTCGTAAGACACCCTTTTGGAATTTCAGAGGCTTTATTGCTGTAGATCTATTGGCCTCCGCTTTATCTTCTGCAACTACATTACCAGTATCAGAACTGCCACAGGTCTCTTCTTGGGAAATATCATCAAGATCATCCATACAGTCTACGTTGCCACAATTGTTGTTGTCCTCACACACATGAGGACCAAAACAATTTCCCCTGTAAAGCGTGAATGAAAAATAAGATAGCGCCAAGCCATTCATGACATACCAGTTCAAATAAAAACAGAAAAGAAACAGTATGAATGACAAACACTTACAATAAAGCGCCCAAATTAAGCGAATCATCCCCTCTTCGATCTTGGGAAACTTGACAATAAAAGAATTCTGTCAAGTTCAGAGCTTCAAATGCCACTTTCAAAAGCACTTGGAGGGCGTTTGTACTTTTTCTGGAATACAAAATTGCCTCAGAAATGTACATCAAAAATCTAATAAACCATAAGTGCAAGGTGTATGACACAAAGGCTTAATACCTTTGTGAGTTCTTATGAAGATCCCAATGTAAGAATCTCAGATGGTTTTCCCCTGGTAGGCCACTATTTATAATCTTTATTGCTCTGTCAAACTCCCGGCGGAGTATAGACTCACGTGGTCTCTTCTCGCGTGTCTTCCAAGAATAACCGAAAGTAAATTGCACGAGTGTGATCATTGAAGTAGATTTATATGCAAACATCTGTCAGAAACAATGACAGGTCATAAGCCATAACAGTGTGCTCACCTTGATCAAGTTTAAGATGATGATAGGATTTCCATATCTGCTTCTAAGATTTTCAAAATGAAGTCTGGTAGCTTCATAATTATTGTCTTTTTCGTGCACTGCAAGAACAAAAATAAAATCAAACAATGGAACAATATTTAGCTCATGAAGAATGTTCTAATGCTTACATATAATATCCGGCTTAAGATTCAGCTTTGATGTCTCCTGAGACCAGAATAGCGGAATTGAGCCCCTGTTTTGCACAACAGAGCTTATTTGTCTTTGTCCAAGCATGTCTTCATATACAATTTGCTCAGTCTCAACATCATTTGCAACTTTGCCTTCCTCATTCACACCCCTCTTTAAATATCTGTATAGTCAAAATGATGAGATCATAAGACAAAGATGCAATGTATCAATAGATAGAAGTATATAACTACTAAGTGTTTGGCAAGTGCAAACCTGGTGCCAGCATAATGCCTTGAGCGCCTAGCAATGAGCGTCAGCATAACATCCTTCCCCGATATTGCAAGTTTATCCTAGACATAAATGAACCAAGAATAATTCTTAAGGATTATCTGCGCAAAAAAGGGGGTAATTTCTTCTATACCACCATTTGAAGTACACCTTTCATCTATACTACCATTTGAGGTGCACCTTCTATCTATACCGCAACCATGTGTCAATGAAAGGTGCACCAAAGTAGTGGTACGGACAACAATTACCCAGAAGTTGTGATGCCCAAGAGAAACGAAAAAGTTAGATGATAGGAAGCTCGTAACTGTAAACTAAAGGACATGATCATGCGGAGGACAACAAGGAGCAGGTCGAAGGTGACACATAACTTGGCTGCATCAGTCTTTCATTTGTCATGATGTCATATGAGGTAAGAATTTGCACTGGATGACATTATAATGGATAACGAGTTTTGCAATGGCATATTAGGGATTTGGTATTTTTGCAATGCTATGAAAAGATTCCTTCCTTTCAATGAAGGAGAAAGCAAGGTTGGCAAACCTAAAACTATTCCTCTGAAAGCTCCCACCCAAAAAAAAGAAGAAGAAAAAATCTTGCTTGTCTAGCACAAGAAAATAAAGAACATGGTGTTAGCCGGCGCAGAATAAAGTGAAACTAACAAATATGGAGAAAAAAAGACAGGAACCGGAATGCAGGATGTTGGACATATCCATTTGGATGCTACTGATCGTATTATAAAAGATCCTATTTCATGACACAGCAGCAAAAAAAAATAATATATATATATATAAACTTATTTATCAGAGGAATATACACACCTGCTTAAAAAAACCATAGACTAGTGCAACGGTCCAGAGTGTACTTTTCAGAATGCTACGAATCCCTCGTGTTAGGAATTCATTCCATACAAACATCGTGTCATACAGATCCCACCCTTCCTGTGGATCATTAAAGTTCTTCTGGAGACTTCT
The DNA here is from genome assembly GCA_000970635.1 of Eragrostis tef. Taxonomy (NCBI): domain Eukaryota; kingdom Viridiplantae; phylum Streptophyta; class Magnoliopsida; order Poales; family Poaceae; genus Eragrostis; species Eragrostis tef. The sequence goes on along the minus strand of LAPY01002010.1, from coordinate 62,964 downwards.
CATGATGTGATACGAGTGGCAAAAAAAGAAGTCTTTTCTAAGATCAATCGTCTGCAAGAGCTTCTTGTACCTGTACAATTAAGAAAATGGTGCTTATCATGAATATACCATGCTATTACTTCACCATGCAATACAAATACATATTATGTTCCTTCAATTTTTATATTTTAACTAAAGAAATAATATTTTAATTATGTCCCAATCAAAATAATCAGCATAAGATAACGTAATGATAGGATTTTAACAACATAACAGGGATATGGGATGCAGCACACCTGTTCTCATCCTTGGAATTAATTAATTTTGGCCTCGTCTTCGAATTTGATAACTCAATCATTGCACTCTTAGTAACTTGGTACACGGGATGGCCAAATATATCCCCAATCTTTCTCTGCTCCGTAATAATTAACATGTAATATGGCCCGAGGAACTTAATGAAACCTGTAAAGAAAATGTATCATTAATGCGTATTTGCAAAGAAAATGTCACTAATCTTGCATGAAATTATGATATGGGAAGGTTTACCAATGATTCCGAAACAGTTGGTAACAAATTTGACACCACCAGTTGACTTATGATCTTCATCTAAAACTTTTAGCAGATCATGATATTCATGCTGCGAATGCACCGTAGAATCCTCATCTACATTGAGCTCTGATGGTTCCATTCTATCAATCTTGAGTAATCTCCATAATGTCTTGTCAGTATTCGTTCCAAGGATATAAAATTTCTGCCAAAAAAAACCATTAATTGATGATGATGATGATGATGATGATGATGATGATGATGCGGATGATGATGGAAAATTATTAAAACATTTCATGGAACTATTTGTCAATAACACTTCTGTCTTTAAGTAAGTGACAACTGTTATAGTTTACCACAATAGTCACAAAATCAATTCAAAGGTTTTGAAACTTGTGCTTCATAGGTTTGGTGCAATGCGTATCGGAGTCACAATTTGGCAGTGAAGCTTCAGTGGAGATACTTTTGTCAGCAGCAGTTATACAAATCAGATAATCTACTGGTCACCTGATCACTGATTAGGTGCTAGGTGGGCATTTTCTAATTAATAATACAATGCTCCATTATATTCAAATAGTCCCTCCAATTTGAAATCTCATGTCAGATCCACTTGGATTGTGACCGAACAAATTCTTAACAGCTTCCTCCACCCTCCGAGACTATTTCCTTAACCCAAATATTATTCCACACGATCAAAGACCCATTGACCCAGAGCAAATTGGAGAAATAAAAAACAAGAACTTTTTTTTTCTCGAATACGCAGTAGAGCTGCATATCTTTGTATTATAGGGAAGAAAAAAAAAACAAGAACTTTCAATGACAACAGTAAATATGATTCAAAATTCTCACGACTATGGAACAGTAAAAGACAGTGATTAAAATTTCTAGTAAAAAAAACACAAATATGTTGCCACATCCTACACCCAAATCATCTAATTGCCAAATTCTAATCGGGTGACAGTAGTGAAGCCATGGGGAACGACACGATTTCACAAGTACAAAAACATGACAATGACTCCGACCTCTGCATTGCATAGTGTGTTATGAACTACACAAAAACACACATTTTGAATAAAGGAACTAGTTATAACAGGCAAGAAAATATGAAGCTACAGCCTAGTTATAAGAGGTGCAAGGAAACACACAAGGTCCCTTTCTTAACCAAAATTTACAAACGAATATTAACAGCACTGGAACACACAAATATGTTCATTTTTCTGATTAGAGAAATAGATAAATGCATCTAAACTAACAAAAGAAGACGCGATTTCAGATCTCCCGAATTGATCGCAACAATATAAACAGCTGAAAACTACCAATAATCGTGCGCTGTGACCACTTCCCACCCAAGCACATCCAAATTATGCGCAGGCGTCACAAAAAAACATACACTTTGCATGCAACGAACCAAGCGTGAAACAGCCCACGTCTTATCACGAACTAAAAAGCCTGAAAGCTTGATCATCCCCATAGCTACCCGGCTGCTCATCGCTCGAGCCTCTGCCGAGTCACAAAGCAGCAGCACGAGCCGCGCCACGCCACGAACGACATAATTCCAGGAAACAACGACGAGATTGGCAGGAAGCAACAACGCATTGTGATCCGGGCGCGAGGAGCTCACCGACTCGGCCTCGTAGAGCTCGAAGCTCTGTAGGCAGCTGTCCGCCGCCGCCGCCGCCATGGCC
>LAPY01002010.1:29764-39817 GCA_000970635.1 Eragrostis tef | reverse complement strand
CGACGCGTCGTGGTGTCCGGGAACAGCCTCGTCGTCGTCGACTCCCGGCGCGACGAGCGCGACAGGGACCTCGAGCTCTGCGTCTGCAACCCCATGACCGGCCACGCGCGCGCCCTGCCGCCGCTCGCCGGCAAGAAGGACGGCCTCGGGCAGTACGCGTGCACCCTGATCACCGCACGCGATCTCGACACGAGAAAAAATGGCGCCTCCCCCTCTGACTACTTCCGCGTCGTCATTGTGTACCGCCGGCTAGGCTTCACCGCGTTCCGGAGCTACACATCATCCGACGACGCGTGGAGCGAGGAGGCCAGGGTGTCCGGCGCGCGGCTCGTCGGCAGGGAGAAGATGAGCTCCATGCGCAACGGCGTCGTCTCCCGCGGCGGCAGGGCGGCGTACTGGCTGTTGGAGAACGTCGTGTTCGGCCTCCGCCTCGACACGCTGGAGGCCGCCACGGCGAACTTGCCCTCTTCCTGGCCGGAGCTGGACACTAACAACGTCCTGCTGGGACTGACGCCGCACGGGAGGCTCTGCGCCGTGCGGCTCGGCGTCCAGCGAGGGATAAGTCCGGACACGAACGGCAAGTGGGAATACACACTGCGCGTTCGCAGCGGCGGCCATAGCGGAAACGTCGACGGCGACGTCGATGACATCAAGCTGCAGATGAGCCGCTTGGTAAGGGAAACGAGGGACGTGATCTGGGTAGGAAAATTTCTGCTGGACAGTATTGTCAACGTGAAGCTGAGGTCGTTCTGCGAGAGGAGCGGCGTCGTCTTCTTCAGCGCCCGCGAGTGGTCGTACTCTTCTGACCGGAGGTACTACATGTATCGTTTCAGCATGGACGCCAAGACGGTCGAGAAGGTGGCGAGTCACGTTGGGTGGAGGGATCCGTGGAGGGACGTGCATGGGTATGAAATGGATCAGGCGGCGTACCTGGCGTCTCTTGCTCCAGGAGACAGCGAGGGGGGAGGGATCCGTGATGCTGACCATCCATTATCCTCATCAATTCCTTAGCCGAGGCTAAATAGTACCTCTGCATCATCAAGAACATGATATTTCAGTCGATGGGAATATTGAATGTAAGACATAGATTGTTTCACCACTTGGGCGAAAAGAATCGTGAATGTACGTAAGCCAATAGATTGTTTCACCCCTTGGGCGAAAAGAATACAGACGACGCCTACATCCAACTTTTTTTTTTGTTTTTTTGCGAGAATGAGCATTCTTCTTTCAAAAACATTTCTGCTGGAATGATACATCGAGTTTTTAAGTACCATTCGGAGTGTACATGCTCACAGGCAAAAATAACACTTTACAACGGTGTCATACACTGTAGTCGTTACAGCGGTGCCATACACTGTAGAATAAAGTGGGAAACTGGTGTGCGAAGCGGCGCTCGACGAAAAAAACTCAAGCTAAAATGATTCCACGCATGTGATGGGGCTCCCACTTAAATTATATAACTTTAAGGGAGAAGCGGCCACATTGCAAAGAGGAGGAAGACTAAGAAGCTGGAGTAGCTCAACTGGGTTCCTTGAGAAGCGCCATTGCGTGATTTTGGAGCTGAAATAGATAAAACTATGTATTAGGAAGGTAACAGTATTGAAAATTAGATCTACTACCAACAAACAGGCGAATGCCGATATGGAAATTGGAGATTTCTAAGAACCAAACGGAGCTAAATGTATTTTTAAGCTGACAAAAATTTGAAAGCCTCTCATATTGAACACAGAGTATTAGCATGTTACTTCATGCACGTACCTGGACCTCCCGCGTTGCTGCCACTGCAAACGTTGTTGGCAAGCTTGACGCCGCAGCGGGGAAACATTCCCATCCCCTTCTTTACATCGAGCTCGATCTCGGCGATGAGGGCCGGGTCGTTGAGCCCGTCGCAGAGGCAGTACATCTCGCCGTCGAGCACCTTCCTCGCCGGCGGACAGCACATTTCATCCAGGACATCATCCGGACCTGTCGTGGAATTCTGGTAGTAGAGCATGCACCCCAGCAGCTTCGAGGTGCACGTCAGGTTCCGCGGCATCATCGCCGACGGAGTCCCCGGAACGGAATTAGGAAGCGATGGCAGCGCCGGCGACGTCGCACCTTCAGCCTGTACCGCACCTGCGACGACGACAGCGGCGAGAGCTGCGACAAGTGTGAGCATGGCAACACGAGCCTTCTAGTTGCTAAGGTTGTTGCGAGCATAGGACATGACACCGGTCGTGTATAAATATGACAAGCGAGAATGCAACAGGACAAAAAGGTAATTCACCAATAATGCAAGATAATCATACGACGACCTGGTCTGATCATGAGTGGAGGGCAAGTTCCCAACGGACGATGGCTCCGTACGTGCTAGTCATTACATTGCTAATTAACTAGGTAAATTAAGGTGCCCCTGGTTTGTGTCCAGACATTGTCATTACATTGCTAACAAGGTCAACAGCCTGCAAGCTGGCATGCGCTTGAAATACTACCATTCTCCATGTCTTGAATGTAAATGAGGCAATTAGACGAGACAATGAACTATCATGGATATTTATACACAGGGAAAGGTTGCGACCAAACAGTCGCAATTGTTCGTTTAAAGGTGCGACCTCTTGGTTGCAACTATTCGTTCAAAGGGTGTGACCTTTTGGTCTCAACTGGTCACCCTTGATTCGTAACACTCTACTTAATCAGTTGGTCATCATTATACAGTGCATCTCCTTCAAAATCCCTATAGGAAAAAAAATATGAGGAGACCTTGGTCTTTGACTCTGCGTAAAAACTCCATAAAAACTAGTGGAAAAATCAGGAGAAACTGATACAACATATCTATGTATCCTCAACAAGACTCATGAGAAAACCTTTGCGAATGCAAAACTCATAGTTTGGAGAATATGTCATGCCATTTCTTACCACCTTAGAAAAACCCCTGCGGGAAAAAAAATAAGTAATATGACATTCTGCTTGTATGACATTGTCTGGTTAAAACCTGTCATGAGAAAGCACATCTAGCAAAGCTCACACAGGGAAAAGAGTATAATGTGATGCCTTAATATGGTTATTTCAGGATGACTCTCTCCCTGAACCTTACAAATCTCTAAGTCTTCGCATACCAATGTCTCCAACACATTTATGAAATGAGTGAGTTGGTAGAGACTTAGTCAACAAATATACGAGATTATCACACAATTTGGTTTGCAAGATGTTTATCTTTCTCCGCTTTGTCAAAAGCTCATGAGAATAAAACAATTTATTCACAACATGTCAATAGTTCTTTATGTAACATGTGCATCTGTGTAGATAAGGATAATTGGTTCCATGAAACCAATCTTCATTCTAGAAATCAATATATAAGTGATGCATTAGAATGATAGGTGGAAACGTATATTTCAGTTTAGAGAGAGTATATATTGTAAAGTATTGACGCAGACTAGATACCGGACTCATGTGTTGGTGTTGGTGGTACTTCTAGCGCTAGGAAGAAAAGAAAAAAGTTTAGCTCATTGTTCATATAAATTTCTCATTGAACTGATCAAGCTAATTTGGGGGTGCCATTGATCCTTATCAATTCCTTAGCCGAGGCTATTTAGTTCTTCTGCATCATAGTAAGAGGTTTCAGTCAATGGGAATCGTGATGTAAGACAATAGATTGTTGGGGAAAGCTGTAAATCCGACCAGAATAGTCCGACTGCAATGATGCCCGTGTAATGCTTTGTTGTGTTTTGACGCATTGTTGCTTGGCCGTTAGATGGCTTGGTCGGTAAGCAGTCGGACGCTCTGGTGTAGCTACTCTATGGCAGCGCTCTAGACTGTTTCACCTCTTTCGCGAAAAGAGAATGACTATGGGTACCACTGCCACATGCAACCTATGTCTAACCAGTGCACCATTGTTTTTCCTCGAGCATTTTTCATTCTTTTTTTTGTGAAATTGAGCATTCTTGTTTCAAAATTATATCTGCTGGAATGGTGCTACAACGAATTTTTAAAACATTTTGGATGTACATGCTCACAGGCTTAAATGACACTTTACAACGGTGGTGTACAATGTAGTCTTCACAACGGTGGTATACACTGTAGAATAAAGTGAGAAATGGGTGTGCGAAGCGGCGCTCAACGAAAAAACTCAAGCTAAAATTATTCCACGCATGTGAGGCTCCCACTTAAATCATAATTTTAAGGGAGAAGCGGCCACATTGCAAAAAGGAAGAAGACTAAGAAGCTGGGGTAGCTGAACCGGGTTCCTTGAGAAGCCCCATTGCGTGATTTTTGAGCTGAAATAAACGAAACTACGTATTAGGAAGGTGAAATATTAAATTAGATACTACCAACCGAACATGGAAATTGGAGATGATTCCTAGAACCAAACGGAGCTAAACGATACCAAATTTATGAACTGAAGTCCATTAGCACAAAGCAAATTTGAAGGCCTCTCATATTGTCATATTGAACACAAAATATATATATTAATTAGCATGTTACTTCATGCACGTACCTGGACCACCCGCGTTGCTGCCACTGCAAACGTTGTTGGGAAGCTTGACGCCGCAGCGGGGAAACATGCCCATCCCCTTCTTCACGTCGAGGTCGATATAGGTAATGAGCTCCGGGTTGTTGAGCCCGTCGCAGAGGCAGGACATGTCGCCGTCCAGCACCTTCCTCGCAGGCGCGCAGCAAATGTACTCCAGGGAATCAAACGGATCGTCTGCCGTCATGTTCTGGTAGTAGAGCATGCACCCCATCAGCGTCGAGGTGCACGTCAGGTTCCGCGGCATCATCCCCGGCGGAGTCCCCGGAATGGTGGGAAGCGACGGCAGCGCCGGCGTCGCAGGTAATTCATCCTGTGCCGCACTTGCGACGACGACAACGGCTGCGAGAGCTGCGACGACGAGTGTGAGCATGGCAACACGCGCCATGGTGGTTGGTTTTTTTGCGATTGAAGCCATGGTGGTTGGTTGCTAAGGTTGTCGAGTCGACTGTCGAGCATATGACGCCGGTCGTGTATAAATAGAACAAGCAAGGATGCAAGAGGACAACCTGGGACTTCTCCGATAATGCAAGAAAATCATACGAGATCCTCATCAGGAGTGGAGGGCATGTTCCCAACGGACGGTGGTTCCGTACGTGCTAGTCATTATTGCTAAGTGCTAACTAAGGTCAACTCTAAGGTGGCCATGTGTTGTGCCCAGACATGGTCATTACATTGCTAACTAAGTCAACTGCCTGCAAGCTGGCATGCGCTTGAAATTACAGTACTATTCTCCATCCAATATATCTGGAGTCAGACCATACTCCAATAATTGTCCCTGCATTTACAACCACAATTCTTATCGCAGAACCGCGGCCAGAGACTGGGGCGCGCAACTTTCTCTTCATCGGCCCAACATGCCAATGTGTGCTTTCCTGAATTTCAACAGGCCTTTGTTTGTTCTTGGCTTAGGCTACTGTTAGTTGATAGGGTTAGTCTACTGGATCCAAACAGAGCGTCAGTACACACAACATTTATTTTTTGATAGCGACAACAATTTTTCGAGTTGTTGACAAACTACAAAAAAACTAAGTGCTTCATCCTTCCATCAGTCATGTTCAACAAATCCCATGTGAGATATAGTAGCAAACGAAGGCACGCGGCAGAAGAAACATTCTGTGATAAAAGAAGATACCACAGCTGTGCGGAATTTAGTACTATTCAAAACGCCGCAAAACAAACTGCTCCAGTGCAGCATCCAAAATACGCCAGCGTATTTCAATTCAAACACCAATGAAATCCCGAAAATAATACCAAAATAACCATTAAGGGTATGAAAAGATAATTGGTATGAGAATGACTTAGTACGATACTACCATTGAATAACATTAACATCACTCCACTAACAGTTACCAACCATGAGTAAAACAATCCATAAAGAAAACCTAGCAAAACTATGTCCCAGAGCAAGACGATGATGAGAATAAAAAGACAGCAAGGGTTCATAAACAGGAGTATATCTGCGTCAAGCACGTCGTGATGGTTGGACATTTTAGCCACCATGTCCTCAGTTGCCCGCACCAAAACAGCACCAATCCTGTATTCTTCTGCAACAGTCAGGAAAAGGGTAAAAATTAGCACACAGCAGTAGTATAGAAAAAATACAGTGAATTCCTTGTGTCAATTCATATTAATGCAAATCAGTTAAGTAGCAAAAATTACACACCAGACCCAGTGATGCTGCAGCGACCACTGCGCTTATCGCCTGCTTGTCTTCCCAATGGAACGCTTCCCAGAGAACAGATGCTTTGGTTTCAAAGTTGGAATAACGCGATCAGCCTCTCCACGGCGAGCCTCCTTGTTCCTGTTCTTTGTAGAAGAATGTGCTTTCTTGATAGCCTTCCTCTTCTGGTCAGAATCCTTGAATCCTTCTCCTGGTGTAACTTCCTCAGGTGCTCGTGATTTCGACCTGGACCTTGACCTTGTCCGGAGTTTCTTATTGGACTGCTGGCCGTCAATCTCCATATCTTCACCATCAGCTGCAGCTCTGCTAAGTGACCTCTCACGCTTGCGACCCCTTGATTTGCTGCGAGCTCTATCCACAGCTGCACTAGCATCGTAACCCATGGAGGTAAGCTGCCGTCCCATTCTATCAGTTGTGAATTTCCTATCCTTGTCAAACTTTCTAGGAACAGTAGGACGACTTTCTGCAGTTCTCTTCCTCATCCTATGTTCTTGGATGAGTAAAGCCTTCTTCTTCCTAATCTCACCCAAAATTTGCTTCTGTTCCTCAGTTAATTCATGGCCATCGTGCTGCGAGCTCTATCCACAGCTGCACTAGCATCATAACCCATGGAGGCAAGCTGCCGTCCCATTCTATCAGTTGTGAATTTCCTATCCTTGTCAAACTTTCTAGGAACAGTAGGACGACTTTCTGCAGTTCTCTTCCTCATCCTATGTTCTTGGATGAGTAAAGCCTTCTTCTTCCTAATCTGACTCAAAATTTCCTTCTGTTCCTCAGTTAATTCATGGCCGTCAATCTGGAAAGCCTCCTGTGTAGCTTCCTCTTCAAGACGAAGCCCCTCCTCTCTTTCCAACTCTTCACACCTCTCCAGGATATCCGGATCCAGAAAATCAGCAACATTATGTCCATCCAATATCTCTGGCAGAATATCTTCCTTCCATTCATCATTAGCCAACATATAATGCTTCTTGAGACTTGCAGAATAGACCCCAGCACCTCCATTTTCCTGCTCAAGGTCCCTCTCAAGTTTCTTCTTTTCTTTTGCTGCGGCATTTGCACGAGCTTCCAGGACGGCTGGAGGGATGCAAACGGGCCTCTCCTTGTTGTCACGAGGCTTTGGCACAGCAACATGAAACCTATTCAAGCAGTCGACCATCTTCTTTGATTTCATCTTTATATCGACCCTCTGTTCAAGAAGCCTCTCACATGCAGCATTTTTAACAGCCATGACACCATCATCTGTTAAAGTACTCATAGTCAAAAGAACACCCTCTTCATTAGGATCCCCAGCTTGAGCTATAGTCTTCATAGCCTCTGCCTTCATCTCCATTACCAGCTTCATGTCATCCTCAGAGAGCCCTTCAAGTGGCTGCAAGTCAGTCTTGTTGCACACAATAACCAGAGGCTTATTCATGAACAGCGACTTTATACTGTGGAAGAGAGCAGCTTGCTGAGCAATACTGTAACCACAAGAACCCGAAATGTCCAGAAAGAAAAGCACTGCAGCCCTCAAATGTGCCAAAGCAGTGATGCTGCACATTTCTATGATGTTCCTATCCTCAAAAGGACGATCAAGGATTCCTGGAGTGTCAATCACTTGGTAGCGCAGATACTTATAATCTGTATGACCAACAAACAGGGATTTTGTGGTGAAAGCATAAGGCTGGACGTCCACATCAGCCCTCGTAACCTTGTTCATGAAAGAGCTCTTCCCAACATTTGGATAGCCACAAATCAGTACAGTACGGGTGTTTGGGTCTATGGATGGAAGCCTGGCCATGTGTTGCCTGATCTGCTCCAAGTATGCCAAACTGGGAGTAATCCTCTTTATAACAGTACACATGCGACCTAATGCAGCTACCTTCAGGCATTTGCACCGGTACAGGGAGTCTCCATACTTGAGCAGCCTCAGGTAGTCCTTCGAGATCTTTGCAACGATGTTCCTAGCAGTATTAATCTGGCCCAAGGCAAGCTTGTAGTGATCCTTGTTATAAAGCACATGGAGGAGATCACCATAGAAAGGATGGATATCATCCAGGCGAGGGAACTCATCGATGATGGTGGACAGCTTTTCATAGAAGTTCTGCTGGGTGTACCTGACCTTGCGCATATAAAACTGGCGAATCCGGGAGATAGCATATCCCTTGTGGACAACAGTTGGTGTCTGTCTCTGAGTGCGGGACAAGATTATGTCAATGAAGTCCTTCCCAGGAGGGACAACAGTGATCTTCTTGAAATTGTACTGCACCATCTTGTAGATACAGAGCTCAGCAACCTAATCCTGTAATACAAGAACTTATGTGAAACCTATACAGCCAAAGAATAATAAAATCTAATGTAAACCTAGGTTTAAATCTAGCAACCATTCCCTAAACACTATTAACAATCACCAAGCATGAATGTTCATTTTCACAAGACAGTATGGACTAGCATGACACCTTGACCATATAAAATAGAAAAAACGAAGAAAACAACAGCAGTTCATACATTGATACTCGAATATACATTCTCAAGCAAGCACCAACTACAGCTATTTCATGATGTGCAGCAACAATACATTCAGAAAGCAAAACCAAATGAAACAAGTAGCCTGTAACAGGCAGAATTAAACCTATGACATGACCTATTAAATGCACTCGAGATCACTTCAGCAGGCACACTTGATTTTTAGTTCAACAATAAGGTAAGAAAATTTATTGCAACCTTTTTTCGCATCTTAAGATTATCACAATCTCGATAGGAGGCATAAAGTTCACACATCAAAGTAACAAACAAAGATAATCATGTTAAAACTTCTGTATCTCACTGTTAATATAATATAATGTAAAACTAGAAACAAGTAACCGTTCCCTTCATGTGATCAATAATTACAAAGCATCATATGCATTTTCACAACATGGTACGAATTAGCATGATACCTTGACCATATAGAACCAGACAAAACGGGGGAAAAAAGGTTTACACATTAATAAGTACATGAATATGATTTCTCAGGCAAGCAGCAACTGCTAATTTCCATGATGTGCAGCAAGAAAACATTCAGAATACAAAAGCAAATGAAACAAGGATGCAGAACCCTCCAATTCAATATAACTTCATCAGTAAAGCTTGATTTTAGTTATAAGTTAGGACACGAAACTAAGTATACAACCATCCTTTTGCTCCGTAAGATTTTTAAAATCTGGATAAGCTGCACAAAACTCACACATCAAAGAACCGAAATCTCACTGCTAACCCTCACATGGCACATCCACGCAGCAGGCCAACAGCTAATCGGTAGCTACAACATCAATCAATCAAATGCTTCGAGATCAAACCCTAGAAAACTATCAAGCGGCTACCTTAAGATCACACGCAACAGGAGAGAATCATCACCGGCTTTCTCGGCAAAATTCTGGCCAGCTTCTACAGAGACCACAGACAGCCACGCGGAGAAGGTAGAGAGGGAAAGGTACATGGGTGCTACTCACCTTGTGAGGCGGCCGGAGGAGGAGGAGGAGCCGATTTGCCGGCGGGAGAGGTCGCGTCCTCTCCGGTGGCAGGTGGTGGTGGTGGCGGCGGCGGCGCGAGCGTCCCCCAATGGCGGCGGACGGGGAAGAGGGTTAGGGCGGGTTTCTCCGAGGCTCTTATAGGTTGGGTGGTGACGAGCTGGGCTTTGCTGGTCCCATTGAGATATTTTGCTAAATGGGCCGTGCGGCCCAGTTAAGCGGCGTCATGCGTGATGCGCGTGCGTCTCCAGACTCCTCGGCCCTCGCCCGCACCGCACCGGCGGCTCTCAGTTCAGTTCTTTCGCCCACCCGTTCGCCGCCGTCTTCCTCCTTCCCGCCGACGTGTGTAGAGGCGGCGGCCCCCGGCGGGGGCC
>LAPY01002009.1:59211-75483 GCA_000970635.1 Eragrostis tef | reverse complement strand
CCGCCGGACAAAGGGACGGCCCCGCCGCCGACACCGTCAGCAGAACCAGGCCCTGCATTCGCAATTCGCATTCGCTCCTTGAGATGGAATCAAAAAGGGAAAAGGGAAAAGCAGTGGGGACTTGACCAACTTACGACGAGGTAGAAGGCGATGGAAGCCAGGATGGTGCGGTACTTGCCGAAGTAGCTGTCGGCGAGGAAGGCGCCGATGACGGGCGTTGAAGGCGGTGCTCCCGTGCAGCACCGTGCCCAGGTACACCACCAGATTCAGCGCCAGCCCGGAGAAGGCGATGCTCTCCAGCAATTCGAACACTGCCCAATTCTCCCCCAAATCAGAACGAATTCACATCGCGGCACGGATCAGGACCAGAAATCAGAATCGAATTCCTTCTTACCAAGAACGATTGCCGGGGCTTTCCAGTTGAACTTCCTCCTCGCCGCCGTCCCTGCCTCGACGCCGCCGGACTCCATCGACGAAACCGTGGGCGGCTGCTGCTGCTGCTGGTGGCCATTGGAGCCTGACGGAGGCGGCCGCGACATGCTGCTGCTGGTCTGCAGGGGCAAGGCACACAAGAAAGAAGAAGATGTAGCGCGTTTGTCAACAGCTCAGCTAGCAGTCACGGAGTGATCTGGACTCAGGCACGGTACGACGACGAATGACTGAATACGGATCCCAGGCAGGCAGAGTGGGAAGATGCTGCATTGCCAGCCAATCCGGCCGGTGACCTCAATCCGCCTCCCTATGGCTGGATTTGTTTAATAAATACAGTGTGTATGAATCCGGAAAGTCAAACGAAACTGGTCCTAGTAGTGGACAAGGGAAGCATCATCGCTGTTAAGCTTATCGGCATTGCCTTGAGATTGACTGAACGTCCGAACTCGAAGCCAGAGAGGAGGCCTGGAGTGAAGTACACGCGGGAGAAGAAAGATAAATAAACAAAACGAGCCGGAGAAGGATGGCAAGATAACAAAACGGGTGACGAGCTTTGGAGAGGTCAGCGGTGGCTGCAGCATCCCAACATCTCCTGCATCTATGTATGTACATCTGCCAACCACCCGTCCCTGCGTCATCAACGGCTGCTAGCGCAGGGTTGTTAATGCGACTCTCCCGCCATGTAATCGCAGGCGTTTCTTACGTTTGTACAGCAATGACGGGCCGGCGGGTAAAAGGAACCGAAGCAGGCAAGAACTTGACGGACAGCACACATCGGACGAATAGCAGTGGAAGAGAGTTTGACAGGAATAATTTGTTCAGTTACCTGCGGCTCCGGAAGCAGTGGGGCGACGCCCCTCTCGTCCGCAGGGCTCCTCCTACCGCCGCTACCGCCGCCCATGGTTGCCCCCCCCCCGCGGGCCCCCCCCCCCCGCCGCTACCGCCGCCCATGGTTGTTGAGCCAGACCGGCAGACGGAGACGGGCGACGCAACAATCCAATCCAATGCAAGCAAAGGAGAGAAAGAGAGAGAGATAGACGTCGACACCCTCCCTTCCCTTCCCTTCCCTTATAACTCAAGAAATCTCACGAGAAAGGAAAGAAATCAAAGAAGAAGAAGAAGCGACAATTGTCTCGCGGCTTGCTACAGCGCAACCAACGGACGGGGGTTTAAGGTGTTGTGTCCCTCTCGAACACACAACTGCTACGAATAGACAGGAAATCGAGATATTTTGCGTCCGCATTTCTAAAATTGTTGTAACGCGCATCGTGCATGGCACACTTTCAGTTCTTTCGGACTTTGTTTAAGACTGCACCTCTTGTCACGCAGCTCGCAGGAATGGTTGGCTTGGTCAGCAGCTCAATCACGGGCAGGGAGGCAAGCACCGAACCTCACGTTGCCTCACATGTCCAGTGGCTGTTGCTTATCGCTTTAATTCGTTTCTCTCCTCTTTGATGGAGTAACCGCAACTGGGATGGCCGCTCCATCGTGGCTTCTGAAAGATCTGAGCGACCCGGGCCATTTCTTAGGGAAAATGGGCGCAGGGTTATCAATGCTTGCAAATGCTGGTGACAGCCGGAAACCATGTGACGTGACACCCACGAGTGTTTATATATCTTCAACTTGTATCGACCGAAGCACAATTTGCGAGATAATAAACGAACACGAGCTAGTAGCCAGCTGCAATTTGATTTAACAAAGGTGCATCTGCTTTGGTCAACGAAACTGAATCACTCAACTTGATGCATCGGTTGCGCAAAACAAATGCCAATCCATCTACCCAACGGCACAAGTATGTGCGCTGCGTTGAACATCAAGCACATGAACCCAGTTACATTACCGCAACACAGCAGCTCCTTGAATGAGCTAGCTGAACAAATAAACTAATGTCTCGGTGGATCATAACCGTGTACCGACCAACCAACCCAAGTGATCATTGTCATTTGTTCTCACAAGTCAAAGCGGATTTCCCTCAAAACCAAACAGTCAAGACCGATCAAAACGGAGGGCCCCTCATAGGTCCATTGATTATAACATAGAGAAGAGAGCTGGAAAGTTACACCAGCGTTCGCTCCAGAAGTCCAGACGGGCTCACGAAAACGGCAAGCGTGAAACAAACGGATTGGAGGGCACCTCGTACCTCGTATGTCTGCTGATTAACATAGAGGAAAAAAGAGCTGCAAAGTTACATCACTGTTCACTCCAGAAGTCCAGATGGACTAACCAAAGCGGCAAGCATCAAACAAATGGACTAATTTCATTTACATATATACCAAAATGTGTGTATACAGATTACAAATGAAAAGGAGTATGAAGAATCATTTTAGTACAGAGAGATGTATTCAGACGAACAGAAGGACATGAATTTCACATACACATGGTCCCGGACAAGAATAGTACAGCAGGATACGGTGTATTCATACAGATAGCGAGCTTATTGAGCAAGACTGCAAGAGGCAGTGAGTTGCTTACTGTGGGACGACCTTCTTGACTGTATAGTTCTTTGCGAACGCTGTGTACACAATATAGTTCACCACACTGATCCCCGTCCACAACCAGAAGTAGTAGTCGAGGTGACCATCGTTCAGATCAGCAGGAAGCCAGCCCTGCCCACCCCAAGCCTTAGTCACAGCAGCAACGATCGAGATGACGAGTGTGTTCACGTAGTAAGCAAGTGACATTGCAAGGAACTGGAATGCTGAGCACAAGCTACGCATCGACGTGGGTGCCTCAGAGTAGAAGAACTCAAGCTGTGCTATGCCACAAAACACATCAGAGCAAGCCAGGATCACAAATTGGGGGAGCTGCCACCCTATGCTTAAATTGTGGCCAGCTTTCACGCTGCGTAATCTCCACATCTCAACTAGTGCAGCTGCACCCAATGCTGGAATAGCTAGAAACCGACCAACACCCATCCGCTGAAGGAGTGTAAGTCCTCCTGGATTTCCTGTGTATTTTCTGGCTATTGGGATCACGATGCTGTCCTGGAACGCAACCCATATCATTATAAAGATTACCTCAGCAGAGTTCAAAGAAGCAGCAGGAACAGAGAAGGATCCTATCTTGGTGTCCATCGCATTCCCTTGTTGAACGAAAGTTGTGGCTGTCTGGCACATTGCAGCTGAATAGAAAACACAGGTGAACCATATGGGAAGCATCCTAATCAGAATCTTCACCTCCTCCACCTGAGTTACTGTACATAATAGCCATGGACGATGGCTATCCTTTATCTCTTGGTCCTCCAAAATAACAGCAGCCTTATCTAAGCACCTGATTGATTCAAATAACCACGTATTCAGCATAACTTTAGAAAAAAAAGGTGTCAAAAGAGGACTATATCATGATATTAAATAAAACATTAAAAAGAAATGCAGTTGATCATGCCATAAAATTTGTAATTTTAGTATGAACTACACATATTAAGGCATATAGCCATAGACTTTATGTAACAGAATGACAAAAAAAACCACTTAACAGTAACAAGTTATTCAATCCATTAGGCACCACTTAAAGACAGCGATATGCTGCTCGCTACTCGCATTGCAATTCATCATTTCAGGTCTACAGCAAGTTAAATATAGCAACCAAGCTATAGAAGAACAAATGCAAGCTAATTTTCATGTTATGTTTGTAAGCTCTAAATTCCATTTCTATACTGAGAGAAGGTGATAAACCAACCTGAATCCATCAGTATGTGCTAATTTGTTTGGCACTGCGTTGCTTAAGTCAGTATTATCTCCTTCAAACAATAGTGAGCTATCAGCAGGAACCTCCACTTTTCTCTTCTTA
This sequence comes from Eragrostis tef, assembly GCA_000970635.1. NCBI lineage: Eukaryota > Viridiplantae > Streptophyta > Magnoliopsida > Poales > Poaceae > Eragrostis > Eragrostis tef. The sequence goes on along the minus strand of LAPY01002009.1, from coordinate 71,262 downwards.
AAAGAGGCAACAAATACCATTATGATACTCTTCAGCGGGCTTCCACTTGGAAGTTGAACCCTATAGGTCGGTGTTCCTATGAAAAAGGCAATTGTCGCAATGACAAGGCATACTGAGGATATGCCAAATCCAAGAGACCAAGCAACATTTTGTTGTATCCAGACAACAACAGTGCCCGAGATGAACACTCCAAGGTTGACAACAATGAAGAACAAACTGAAGAACGATTGCTTTTGTTTACTCTCTTCAAGGTTAGAATCATTATATTGGTCTGCTCCAAAGGGAAGTAAAGCAGACTTGACCCCGCCGGTACCAACCGAAACAAGGTATAATGAAGCAAAGAACACAAAATACTGAAACCCAGTTGCAGGAGGGCAAGAAGTTCCTTCACATGATGCAGGCCTTAGAGATGGAATGACGGCAGAGGCTGTAATGATGAGCAACCCCTATATGTGGACAATAAATCATCGTTGTATGAGGTACTAACTAACAAAAAACTATACAAACATACAAAATTGACACGTATAAGATACACTTGAAAAAAGTGCAATTCTGAACCGATATACAGAGAGGTTAATATAAAAGCTTTCTTCCTTCACCAATCCAATTCTTATCCAAAATGCAAGCATTTGCGTTTTCCTTCATGTCATCTAGAAAAGTCAAAACTGTATGATAAACTGGGGACCGATGAATGTTCCATGGCATATCCTTGCTCCTCGTCAAAAAGTTAGACCACTTAATGTTTGAAGGACTAAGGGGTGTTTGTTTTCCCCCCTCTAAACTTTAGACCCTCTAAAGTTAAAAAGAATCTTGTTATTTAGGAGTACTAAATAAAGTTTAATTACAAAACCTTTTTACAGATAAACGTAAATTTACGAGATGAATCTAATGAGCCTAATTAATCCATGTTTTGGTACAGTGATGCTACAGTAACCATCTTCTAATCACGGCTTAATTACCCTCATTAGATTCCTCTCGCGAATTAGACCAGGGGTTCTGGAATTGGTTTTGTATTTAGACTTCATTTAATACTCCTAAATGACAATATTCTCTTTGATGTGACCCCTCTAAACTTTATACCCCTGGAAACGAACACCCCCTTAGTAAAGGAGCATAGTGACTGCACTTACAGTAAGATAGAATATTATAGAGATGGATATGGTCTTGTACTTTCCCCAGTATGTATCAGCAAGAAAGGCTCCAAGAACTGGCGTGAGAAACGTGGCACCGTTCCAGGCATCAACATTTGCAGCATTGGATGCGGTGCTTCCATGGAGGACGGTTCCAAGATACACGACCAGGTTGAGCGCAATACCGGAGTAGGCAATGCTCTCCAAGAATTCAAAGGCTGTGGTTGCACAAAGTATTTAGAGAAGCAGAATACAAGAAAATTGCAAATAACAATAGAAGTTGGCAGGTATAAATCAAACGGAACAGGGCGCTTAAGTATGGTAATGTTACTTTGCATCAATGAGATGACTCAGATGAGGTATGTATTTCATACCTAGAACAATGGCAGGAGCCTTCCAGTTGAAGGGCTTCTTATAGTGCTGATTCACCGAAGAATCCTGCAGGGAGAAAAGTAAGAAACGGAGATAGTAAGAATCACGACGAGCTGCAGGAGCACATATGAACTTGGTTACTAGACACTGTGTACCAAAAAGGAAAAAAGAACATGCACGGTCGATATAACTATGATGGAAGGTTCGTGGGTCAAGAATCAGTGGAGGTGAAGAGCAGCAGTAGTTTAAGCCCAGTGCAGAGCAGTTAACACTTTCTGAATCTTGTGCGATTCATTTCATTGGTAGACTAGGAATCGAGCTGTGGTAGGTGAACTACCTGCGGGTGGTGCAGCAGGGGCGAGTGGGCGCTTCCGCTCTCCGCGTCCATGGCGCCGCCGCCGCCGCCTTACTGAAGCTTCTTCTCCAACTCTTCCTCCGCGAGAGAAGGAAGAAACTGCTCCTCCAGGTCCAGGTCCAAGCGTAGAATAGAAGTATCAGCTGTCGCCTGTCGAGGTATTAATTAACGGGCCTCGCCTTGCACATGGACCCTCAACTACTCTAATCTACGCCCCCACCGGACCGGGAGGAGGAGCGCCGACGACTTCTGCGGAGAGGAAGGGCACGATGAAGCGGATGGACGCTAACTGACGCGTGGGTCCGGCCAGTCTCGTTCATTGCGTCGTCTTCACCGTGATGGTGCTACTCTCCTGGCTTCACTGCTGAAGTAAAATAGCAACTCGTCTCTTTCAGGATAAACCCACATGCCTAACTCATGGATGATTTTTTTTGTTGTTCTGAAAAAAGTTCTATCTTCTCAGCTTTGCGGCGTGTTAATTTTTAATGAAAGAATTCCTTATTGGCCATCAGAAAAACTTCTAGTTCCTTGACATAGCCTTTTGTCCCAAGCAAGTTGGGGTAGGCTAGAGATGAAACCCACAAGGAGAGGAGACCACAAAAAGACACAGGGAAAAATGTAGAGTTAGTGGTAGAAAAGGGTCACGGTTCAGGCACGTTGATTGCGAGTCTCCAAGCTCTCCTATCCATAGCTAAATCCTTGGAGATATTCCACTTTTTCAGGTCCCTCTTAAGTCTTAACCGACTCGTCCCAAGTCAGCTCTTATAAATGAAAATCAAAGCAAAATTTGGAGAAGATCCAATTTGAAATAAAGGAATGGACATGAAATCTTAATTTTAACAGAGTAAATACTGTTTTTACGGTAACGAGTAAGTACTGTTCACAAGATAAACCTTGACCAAACGTAAGTTTAAAAGAAAAAAGTTCACCAAACTGCAAGGAATGCAGCTGGGAATATGCAGAACCTTACTGAGCGTATTGTTACTTCCTTCACTATGCTTTCGGTAGGCTATCATCTTCGGCATTTGTAATCTTTGGTTGAGGGCAAGGAAGTTGAACAGGCCCTCGAGGCAGCCTGGGCTCTGTCTGTCGAACCGCTTGCTCTCAGCCATTGTACCCGAAAAAGCTGCATCATTCAGAACACACAAAAGGCAGTCTCAAATAGTGAGATATCCATATTCCATCCCAATAAATGTATAAAAGGTTCAACACTAGAACAATTATCAATTTTGTCCACAAGTGAATGCATCAGTTCAATGATAGCTTCTCTTTAAGGTAACAATACAAGGTACAATCTAAGGTATATGTAAACGAGAGACTGAAGGCCAAGTGGCCAACTCAAACTTCTTGCAGGACACCATTAACAAACACAAAAAGAAAAAAAAAATCTTGCAGGAGAGGTTGCAATTATTGTGGAGTATTGCGTTCAATGCTACGTGAATGCAGATTTCCATGCCACAAGGCCAATGAAATTTCAACTATAAAATTATAGAGCACCGACAACACACAACCACACATATAGATCAAGAACATCCCTAAACCTTGGCATACTGATTATCATTATCTGCCATATGTTGCAATTCAGTCCATTGGCGTCGAAATCTGCATAACTTTCTAAAATTTTTCTTTTGAACTGAAACAATCCCATCAATTTAGGGAGGATTCCTTATTGGCCATCAGAAAAACTTCTAGTTCCTTATTGGCCATCAAAAAATTTCAAATTCCTTAGTGGCCATCTAGTTCCATTTTCTTTTCCTTATTGGCCATCCTAGTGTTAAAGTTGGAGGGTAAAAGTCATTTTTGCCTTTGGCGTCATTTTCTGTCTATCATTTCTTAATAACCAAGTAATTGGACAAAATATCAGGTAATATACAATTTGCAAATATGGAAACCATTAGTATGTAATTTTGATTTTTTTTGCAGCAATAATATGTATTTTTATAGTGGTAAAACGTACTATTCCCGTTAAAAAAATTCAATAGTACATATTCATACTATATAGATGTATATATTACCATTTAACTAAATTCCAGATCAAATGAGAAACGTTAGACACAAAATGCTATAAGGGGCAAAACTGACTTTTGTCCTCCTATTTCTGTACTACGATGGCCAATAAAGAAAAGAAGTTGAACATGATGGCCATTAGGGAACTTGGAAATTTTTGATGGCCGATAAGAAACCATGAGTTTTTCTGATGGCCAGAAAGAAATTTTCCCATTTTTAATCCTCAATTCTTATTCAACTCAATTTAAATAGTTCATCTTGCAATAACGTTTTCAACTCAATTTAAATCGCTCATCTTACAATATCAATGTAATTTGTCAAATCAAAGGGAAAGAGGTGCACGTACACACATTTGCTACAGAGGTAATAAGGGTTCACTCATCGTCCTTTTCTTCTTAACTGTTATCTTATTCTTCATGTTGCAGCGAATTTGGGGCATGTTCGTTTCCCCTGGCTAAAATGGCTAAAATTTTAGCCAGAGGGGAATATTACCATTTAGAAGTATTAAATAAAGTCTAATTACAAAACCTTTTTACAAATAGGGCTAATTTTCGAATTAAGCTATGTTTCGCTACAGTTATGCTACAGTAACCATCTTCTAATTATGGCTTAATTACGGCATAATTACCGTCATTAGATTTGTCTCGTAAATTAACACAGAGTTCTGCAATTAGTTTTGTAATTAGACTTTAATTAGTACTTCTGAATGGCAATATTCCAAGTGGCTAAAATTTTGGCTAAAAACGATCAGCCCTAATACCACAATGTTCCAAAATTAAATGAACCATTAAAATAGGATGGAACTAAGCTGAATGGAACAGAGTTTAAAAAGTGAAAAATTGACTGAACAAACCAAAATAGATGGATTTTTTCTTTCCTAAAGAAACCACACACACCACTAACCGAAATAATCAAAGCTGTACAATACAATAAATGAATAGACAAAATAGTCATTCCTATCTCTCTCATGAAAAGGACATTCTGATTCCCATTATAATTTCGCTGATCTGGACTGCTAGCTACCACCCTTAACAATTTATTCATAGTAATAGAGTGAGTTGCACAAAATACTAGGTTTTGAGACCGTATTCTCACTTTACATTGTGCTAAAACCTACTCTTTCATGCAAATAAGTCCAACTTTGTGTAAAGTGAGAATAAAATCTCAAAACCTAGTGTTTTGTGAAATTCACTCTTTTTGATATAGAAGATCTAAAATAGGTCCCGCAACAATATCACCTATAATAAAAATAAATAAGCATTTTCGAAATCCCGTAGCAATGGCACGCGTTGGCTTATTCTCTTGTTTCACTGGGCTCCCACGGATCCCAAAGTCAGGATCAACCGCAGCAGCAGAGGTTTGGCGCCGTGGGCAGCAAAAACATAAAAACTAGCGGGCCGTTTCGATACCGCACGCGCGGTATTAGTTAAGTACCGCGCGCTTTAAGTAGCCTGTGGTGGTTTCTGGGCCTTTCGTGTGACGTGCAGTTCGGCCCATTACTTCTCAGCTGGTTTTTCTCCCCCTCGGTGGTTCTCGGGCCAATTCTTCCATACGCAGTTGAGCCCGATACTTCTTGGGCCAATTCTTCCTTGCGATTTTTTTGAAGCAGGTACAGTTTGGAAACTTTCATTTCATAACCGATTGCACGTTTCCAAACAATTTAGAAGCTAATTACATCGTAACAAGTGTTGGCTCCTATGTGTGGAAAATTTCGCTCATGGTTAAGACACCGTAGGGAGCTGGAACAGTTATTATAAGTAGCAAGAACATTGTCTTTTTCTCTCTTTACTATGGATGATTTTTTTAAAAAAATGCCTGGAACAATTGAACATATCTTTATTTTTCCTTTTCTTTTTTTCCCCTTGAACAGGATTGCATAGAACTAATTTGAACGTGTATTAGAACAAATAGATTTGGTAGCTAGAACAAATAATCTTACAAGCTAGAACATATGAAATTAACTACTGGAACAAATGAATATGCCCGCTGGAACATATGAACTGCATTACCGGCAAAAGTGAATATTCCTGCGAAATAATGTCCTGGAACAAATGATTTCATCCTCTGGAACATATTATCTGGTCTAGTGGCACAAATAAACTTGACTACTAGAACAAAAAATATGTGTGTATTGCAACAAATAGATTTGGTATCTAGAACAAATAATCTAGCAAGCTGGATCATATGTTATTACGGGAGAGAACAAATTAGTAATGCTTCAAGAACAAATAAGAATGACTGCTGGAACAAATGATTTGCTCATACCGAACAAATAAAATGCATCGAAACAAGTGAATATTCCTGCGAATTATGATACTGGAACAAATGATTTCATCATTTTTAAGCAAATTATTCGGGCTACCGGAACAATTTATTTGTTAAGACGTGCTGGAAGAAAATATTGGGTAGGATGAATCGTCTATCAATATCTACTGGAACAAATTAGATCTGTGTGTCCAAATAATTTCTCTGCATAGAACAAATTTGAACGTGTAATGAAACAAATAGATTTGGTGACTAGAACAAATAATCCTATAAGCTAGTAGAACATATGTTATTATGGGATAGAACAAAATGGTAATTCTGCTAGAACAAATTATAGTGCCTACTGGAACAAATTATTTGCTGGGAAATAATGATATTCCTGGGACAAATTTCATAAAACAGGTGAACATTCCTGGGAAATAATGATATTCGAACAAATGATGTCGTCTGGAACAAATTATTTGGCCTACTGGAACAAATGAAATTAACTACTGGAACATGAGAATATGCCCGCTGGAACATATGAAGTGCACTACCGGAACAAATGAATATTCCTGCGAAATAATGTCCTGGAACAAATGATTTCATCCTCTGAAACTTATTATCTGGTCTAGTGGCACAAATAAACTTGACTACTCGAACAAAAGAATATGGTAGCAGGAACAAATGAACTGTGGCACTTCAATACGCCTGCTGGAACTAATGTTAATGGACAAAAGTTTTTTTCATTCTCAGTATAGGAAATAATATTGAAATTAAAAAAATAATGATCAGCTGCATGTAACAATATACTGAAACAGCAAAAAAGGATGACACAATACAACTTCAACAACATAGATAAGCACTTGGAACCATTTTTGGAAAGGCCTAGAACAATATAATCAACTATTGGATTTGAACCAGCAGTTGATCATCATATGATAGAAACTAACTTTTGGGTCAGAACAAATTGAAACATGGGCTGGAACAATTTCAAAGGTATACTGGAACAAACTAAAATAGATGCTCGAAGAATTTAGGTACCTAGAAGAATTTTTCTATATTGCTGGAACAAATTTCAAAATAAATATAGATACTAAAACATTTGTTCGCAAGCCACTTACCAGCGCATAATATTTGCAGAAACAATAATGCTGAGAACAATATTACATGAAGGAACATGCTCAACACTCTTGTATTACATGAACTTAGTACTGGTGCTTCACTCTCCGACTTAGACACTACAGCAGCTAAACGATTGGTCAAACTTAGACACTACAATATACAACTTCGACACTCTCCAACTGCTATTTGGAATATCCATTCGTGGAACTAGTCCTCACAATGTCACAACCACGCTACAAAGTTTCCACAAGAATATCTTTGAATGAAAAGAAGCATGAAGCTGCATGTCAGTGTAAAATGATTCAAATCTGGCCACGATATCAGATTAGGAGCAGGTCAGTTCAGCCAATACACAAATCAATATTCAGTAGTTGCGATTGATGTCATTTTAGTATCTGGTGTACTAACCAAATTTAAATGGCATACAGTGAAATCATGGTCCTATATATTTCGTCATTGTTTAACAGGGACCTGTGCTAACCTGATTTTTTAATTTCGATAAACAGAATCACATTAAAAGTTTGAAACCAATAAGGTAACAAAATCAAATATTCAGACCTAAGTAACCTCAAATCAACGCCTCAATAGAAATCGAAACCCCTGCATCATTCATGTTTACGAAACATAGATTCATCAATCAAAATACAGCACAGATGTCACCATATTATGGATCCACTGCTATTTGGAAAAGCTCGAATCTGGTCGTTAGAGACAATCCAATAGAAAATAATGAAAATCTCAGAGCCACGCTAGAAATAGAACGCCTAAGCCACAAATCCATCACTCTAAATCTTATTCCATGGGAAAATAAAAAAGAACAAGAACAAAGTAATCGAAACCTGTACTCAAACTCGGTCCATCATCGGCAACTCACCTACACCGAGCACGCGAAGGGAAGAATCTCCGCTCTCAGAAGACCTTGGGGAAACGAAGTATGGGTAAAGGGTCTCTCGGGCTTCATAGGAAGGAAGAGGAAATAAAAAGGGCGAAGGAAAAAAATGGGCCATCATGGCGGCACGGGCGGCCGCGACCGGGAAGGAAGGCGACAGGCGAGGGGAAGGGAGGCGGGCTACGGTGAAGGGCAGCACGCAGGCACGAGGGCGCGCGCAAGCAGGTGGCACGCAGGGGATGAGAAAGCTCAGCGGCGGCGGCGGCGCACGACGCAAACGAGAAGACCATGGCGCTAACGGGCTTAAAGGACGGCTTCAATCGGCCCACACCGCGCGCGGTAGATACGGAGGACCACGCGCGCGGTGTATAAGGTTTGCGAAAAACTAGTCGGCTTACAAAGTCTTCTGGGCTTTCATTTGGGCCCAACCAAACAGGCCTACATAACATTTGGCCCATTATAAAAACGAAGAAGAATAAGGCCCCCCAGCCTAGCAAAGCCGGATCGTTGCGGACGAACCCTAGGCCCGCCAAGCGCACACAGAGGAGGAGTTGCGCCGCCGGCGGCCTGAGCCGCCGCGTCCTCTCCTCGTCCTCCGCCGCCTCTCATGCCCGACCGCTGCCGCCAACAGTGATCTCGAGAGCTCTCCCCTCCGCCCCGCTCCCCTTCGCGTTTGCCTGCCGGCGGCACCATTCCCTCAGCGCGCCTCTGCCCCAGGGGTTCTTCCATACAGCCACTGCTACCTCCTTCCGCGTGCCGGTGAGCTCTCTTCTCTCCTCTCCTGTACTCTCCCCGTGTGTTCGGTCCGGTTGATGCTCATTTCTCTCCGGTGGTGTCGTGCAGCCGGTGCACCAGCAGCAGTTGCGGCACTATGCCAACAAGGTGACGAATCCGCGATCGCCGCGCACACCTACCAAGTCCAAAGTCAAGAAATACAAGCTCAAGGCCCCCTCGTAATCGCCCACTCTTTCCTTCGCTTCCCATCTCACATCCTCCTCGCCCTCTCATGCCCCCTAAGCTGCTGTTGCTGCTTGTCAGGTCCATGAAGTTTAGATTCCGGACCATGAAGGACGGGCAGATCCGCAGGTGGAGGGCCGGAAAGCGCCACAATGCACACCTCAAGGTACATTCATTGACAATGTATTCTCCATCTTCACAACAGCAGTATGACTATTTACATGCTGCATTGACTGATGTTGATCGCGATGTAACTATGAACCACAGTTACCACACCAAACCGTGCAACTATAGGCAATCCTTTGAGTTTGTGACCGTGAAATCTGATTGTCTAGTATGTTTTTTGTACTAAAGTAGGGATAGGGCGCTCCATATTCTCAGAAACATCATTCGGAATACCCCGCTTATTTCCATATGCCAGGCACAGTTTTTATTTAGTTTACTGTTGTATATTTGAATAGCTAATAAGTGACATACAGCCTGCTCTCAAATGTTACGAGATTGCTGCAAAACAGCTGTATATGATAGACTTCTGGAATATCTGGCTGCCATTTTGTGACTTTTGTCCCTGTATATAATATAATATCACCAATATCCAATTCAAATCAGTCTGAGCAGTTCAGAAAACAGCACAAAAACAGCTTTTGTGCTACAACTTAGAAGGGGCTACACGGAAGTGTTAAAAATGTACATAATAAACTGAGCCACATTTTATCCTATTGTCTATATGAAGTGGAAGATGCTCACTTCTGCAGTCATGGTTTTTTCGGGTGCGAGAGCCTAGAAGTAACTTTCTCATGGGATCAAACCCTGTGTGACATTTCTCCTGGCTTGGGCTAAAACCATTTTTTACCCCATGGAAATCATAGTTCCAGGACCATAGAATCTTGATTATTTGGGTTTCTAAGCAGAGCTTTCATCTGGCCCATGGGAGCTTTCTGTTGGTCTCGTGAACATCCAACGCTATGGAATGGCTGGGAACTTGTTTAGGATTGGGCTTTCAAAACAACCCCTCAACTGTGATTTACAGAACTGTCAATTGTGAATATCATCAAATTTCGTCTCAGAACATTTTTATGCATCCTTGTGGATCAGGATTCCTTATTTTTACATATAGTTATTGCTGCTTATAATCACCTTTTCCCTACTGATGTATTTGTACAATGTTATTGTTGTGATTTATTATGAATATGCATTGCAGTCCAAGGAAGCAAAACGAAGACTTCGGAAACCTGCATTGGTGCATTTAGCTTACGCTAAAGTTATAAAGAAGCTCAACTTCTGTTCGTAGGAAATGAAGGCATCAGGACAGGAGTTTGGCATGGGAAACAAATTGAGTGATATTGACTGCCTCCATCCTCGTGCAGTTTCTAAGTGGTAGAGCTTTATTTAAATTCTTACTTTTGTTATTTGGTTCAGATGTTGTGCTCTCACCTGTTTAGAGACGGATCTGCACTTTACGGTATACAAGCCGTTGGTTTTCTGAAAAAAGGATGTTGATAATCTCTGCCTTGTTCAGTTATGTTACACATTCTCAGGAATATTGATCAGAGTAATGTGGAAACTGCTGCCAGTAAATAAGCAGCTTGCAACATGAATGTGGAAACTGATTAAATTCAGTGGACAGCTGTTACTTATCTGGAATTGTTGCTAATATGATTGTTGCAGACTTAGGTTGTAGTTTTGCAATGATATGGATCCGATCATTCAGCATAGGCATTTGGTGTAACATGAATGTTGCAGCTCCGCGATCACTGAGCAACTTAGGTGCAGAGAAAATATAGCTGCAGGAATAAAATGGAGTTTCTGGATTGAATTGTCTGTAAAGCCCCTTGCATCGTCCAGTCTCTTCGGCAACTATGAGCAACAGTGATTCCATATTTGCATTGTGGTAAGGAGATTCTTCTTGTCGTTGGAACTTTCTATCCAAGAATTCCGTCCACAGATTCTCCTTTCACTCGGTTCCACCTTTCTATCCATTTTTTTCCCCTTTATAACTTTTCTTGGGTTAAACGGTGCTTTTGGACTTATATTTGCCTTCAATCATTAGGGCCGTAGACTTGGAAACTTGAAGTGACAGATCGAGATTCAAAACTGAATATCATGTGATTTCTATCGTCATTCTAGATGAAAACATCATTAAGTTTATGAATTTGCTGGTATACATATAGAATCAAATACTCGAGTAGACTAGTTAAAATTGATGTAGATCTCTAGGTGCCGGGGCGCTTGCACAGAAATTCGACACCCCAGCTGTAGTATGCGTAGAGAGATCATTTCTGGATTAGAACTAATTAACTGATGGATTCGCTAGTAGCTAGCGCGATCCATCATCTAAGTATAACCATCTTTATTTGCCTCTCCGATTCCAAACGAAGCGCCCACCCAGTCGAAGAAGCTGAAGCTGAATGGATCCAACAGCTGCTGCTTGTCATCCTGCTCCAAGTGATCGTCGTCATCAGCAGCAGTGGCATGCTGCTGCTGCTTCTGTGCGCCGAAGCTGGAGGCCGACAGGATGTTGAGGGCGCCGTCCATATCCGCAAACATGTCCAGGTCATGATCAGCAACAGCAGCCTGCTTGGGCCTATGGTACTGATCCATCACGTCGAGCACCTCCTGCTTGGGCAGCTGCTGCTGGTGACGAGCATCGTTACTGATTGAGATCGGCGTGCCACCATCGCCGACAATGTTGTTGGTCCCATGACGATGCGGTGGTGGAGGAACGGCGGCGGCGGTGGAATGATACTGATGGTGGTGGCTCTTGGCGGTGGCCGAGGACGAGGCCACCAGCCTGGTGGAGCCCGCGAGCGCGTTGCGCTGCGTCGGCCAGGGGTGGTTGTGGTCGGAGGTGTAGGTGATGACGAGCATGGAGGGGTCGGTGCGGCTGCGCTCCACCTGCTTCCGGGCGGAGCAGCCCTTGGAGCTGCTGCACCGGTAGTACCCCCTCGGGTACGGCGACCCCTTTATCGGGT
>LAPY01002009.1:32929-43580 GCA_000970635.1 Eragrostis tef | reverse complement strand
CCAGCATAGCCAAGGCTGCCGGGTCCCGGCAGAAGCAGCAGCGAAGAATTCCGCGTGCGTCCAAGGTCCAACGGCCGCGACACTGCGGAAACGGATGCGGGGAGTGACCCCACCCAACAAACAGAGGGGAGGGAGGCGAGAGCAATCTGCTGGCTGTAACCCAACTGTCCTGCCCCCACACACACCACGCCGCGCCGCGCTCACCCCGCGCACGCGGCTTCGCATTCATCTCCCTCCTTCCCACACTCATGAATTCCTCGCGTCACCCCCCTCCCATACCAAATTCCAGGAGACCTTCCCATCCCTCTCTCCTCCACTGATTCCGTTCCACACCAACGCAAAGATTCCACTCTCCATCCATCAGCCAGTGAGGAAGAAGGACTGAGAAGGGAGGGGAGCAGAGCAGCTAGCCAGCCATGGCGTCGCTGCAGGACCTGGGCGTGTCGGCCTTCATCAACATCCTCGGGGCGCTGGTGTTCCTCATCCTCTTCGCCGTGCTCCGCATCCAGCCCATCAACGACCGCGTCTACTTCCCCAAGCTCTACCTCGCCGGGAAGCGCGCCCCCGCGCACGACTCCCGCTCCGCGTTCCGGAAGTTCGTCAACCTCAACCTCTGCACCTACGTCCGGTTCCTCAGCTGGGTGCCCGGCGCGCTCCGCATGACCGAGAGCGAGCTCGTCGCGCACGCGGGGCTCGACTCCGCCGTCTACCTGCGAATCTACACGCTCGGGTAAGCCGCTCCCCATCTCTGCTTTTCTTGCATTGGTTTCCACTCGATTTTTGCGCGCTCCTTGCTACTGGAGCCAGTAGTACTACAATGCAACTTCAAGTCAGAATTGCAATTTCGCTCGTTCTCACCACACCAGTACTCTGCTCTGCTGTGTTGCTTAATCAAAGCCGCAACCTTTTTCTGTTTGTTGTTTGCGTGCGCAGTTGATGTTGATGGCATCGTTTCTTTCCTACCGCAATGGGGAACACGGCTAAAAATGCCTTTTTTTTCCTAACTTTTTTTGAAACGGCACCTTTTATTGCTCCAGGCACGGCAAACTCGCTGGAGATCAAATTCGGTCTCTCCTTTCCTTCCCCTGTTTCCAAACGTAGCCGACGCCAAATCAACTTTACCGTACCCTTTCATTCCTTTCTCTGGGCTGCAATGAATTCTCCCTGTCAATGACGGTGTCAAGATTGATGCCTGCGCCTGGCTGGATGCATGCGGGGTTTGCGTGACAATGCTGCATTCCTTTCTGCAACTTGTGTTGTTTCCATGTTAAAAAATGTGGCCTTTCTTGTCTTTCGGAGTATGAACACCGCACGCTTTTGGTGCTCTGGAGATTGTTTCAATTTCACATGACAAGAACGACGTCATACAGTATTTTACGTGGTCTGGAGACGGCACGGTGAAAAAGAAAAATACATGAAGGTTGCTTATCCGGAGAATTGCTTCTGTTTGATGACAGAGTTGGTGATAATGTTGTCCTCAGCACGTTGTGGCAGTGCTGTTATCCCGGCAAGTTCAGTCGTGCGTTGAAATTGGTGTCGGCAAAATAATAATCTTGACCTCATCTGCACGATTCCTGGCTTTCTTTCGGGAAGGCACAAAGTTCCGTGCTTTTATTACTACACCATCCTAGTAGTAATTGGCCGGTTTAATCACATATCATAATTCACAAGGGCATTGCCAAACTTTAGTCTATCCAATTCCTATGGTTATGCTTCGTGCTCGCTTTAAAGAAAGGAAAATCCCTATGTAGTGCTCGTCCACTAAGCAACACCACTATCGCGTTCAAGGACCCGGACAAACTTTGTGCTGTGGTCATTGTGATGGTGGTGGAACCAACTGAATCTCTCAAGCAGTGGGGACCAGTTTTACAACTGGAGATGCTTTTCTTGGTACAGTTTGGAACTTTCGATGAAAATTCACTCAAAAGATTTCCCTATTCAGAATGCAACTGTGCTCCGTAGAGGGCATGCTCAACTTCACCGGTGTTCTCCCACGTCTCTGCTACCCTGGACTGAACATGGAATAATTCCTCCAGCACATGATCTGCAGTTAATTAAATCTCAAGCTTCTAGTGCACGTTTAGCCTTACACATAGGCAATGCATTGCTTTGCATACGCACAAAACGAGCTTGTGATTTCGACTTCCTAAGGCAATTTATTTTTCCGAGATGTCTTACGGTGAATATGGGGCCATCAACTACCTCAAATTTAACGCTCCACGATTAGAGGTACCAACCCAAAGGTATGCAAGTATTGATGGAAGTACTTAAATAGAAAGGGTGAGTAAGTAATTTTATTCGGTTGCATATATAGAAGGAGAAGAGTAGAATTAACTTTTACCAAAACAAATTGTAAGGTCCTCCATGAGTCATGTAACATTCCTATGTTACATTATTTTGCTATGGTTTACTTAGTTTTGACGATTTACTTGCTGGAAGTCAAGAACACGTCTTGTCTGCACCCTTCTCGTAGCCATGGTGAGACAAAGGATACAAGGAACAGCAGCGGAGTTCACGAACAAAGGAGTTGCGTCAAGCACCATGTAACGGTGTTCAAGTGTCCTTCTCATCCATCTTCTCCATGACTCCGATATCAGGAAATTCAATTGAACGACAACAAAATCGTGTAAATCGTAGTATTGTATGTAAGAAAAACTAGCGACCGCACATAGTAATGATGAACAATCACATACTAATTTCAATTCCGAGGTGGATCCAACATCTGCATTTTGCGTCACTCCAATATGATAGAGTATTTTGTATCACAACACTGTTTCATTTTGCTGCCATGCAGTATTCCCTTCTTTATGCGACTAATGCATCTTTACTCATCTGCTTGGCAGGCTCAAGATATTTTTACCTATCACGGTTGCTGCATTGCTGGTTCTTGTTCCAGTTAATGTGTCTGGCGGCACGTTGCTCAGTCTAAAAAAAGAAGTTGTTTTCAGTGATATCGATAAGCTTTCCATATCAAACGTTAGCCCCGGATCCAACAGGTAAGAATATTGTAAACGCGTTCTTATTTGTTCTTATATTGTATTTGCAGAACATTTTCATTGGCTGCTATACTTTTATCCTACAATGGTGTGACTGCAAGTTTTCAGTTGTGATGTATTTGAAACAATCTGACCACTGCCATTAAATTCCATTTCAGATTCTTTATTCATCTTTTGATGGCGTATGTGTTCACATTTTGGACATGCTTTATGCTGTACAAGGAATATAGTAATGTGGCATTTATGAGATTGCATTTCCTGGCTTCTCAGAAGCGTTGTGCCGACCAATTCACTGTAAGTACATCGAAAATGAATGATATGATATATTTAGTCCTTTAATAGCCTATGCCATCACGACACAACTTATTGCCCTACATCATTTGTGGTAAAGAAATAGGAGAACAATTCTTGAACAGATTTGTTGTCAATATCTAAATTTTGGTTCGCTGAGTGAAATTTGTACTGGTTGTGATATAATTGACTTTTGCAATTGCGATCCTTGATCTGCTGTAGCATTTAAATATTTTAAATGACAGGTGATTGTTAGAAACATTCCTCATGTTTCAAGCCATTCAACATCTGAAACAGTGGACGAATTCTTCCGAAGGAACCATCCAGATCACTATCTTGGTCAGCAGGTACAGGATGCCTCTCTTTTGCTTAATTCCAACTTATTTTATATTACACCAATCTTTGCAAATGTGCTGATTACAATACTAACTTTTTTTCGGATGGTCAGGCTGTTTACAATGCAAACCGATATGCTAAACTCGTTAAGAAACGAGAGAGGCTCCAAAATTGGTTGGATTACTACCAGCTGAAGTATGAAAGGCACCCTGATAGAAGACCAACTGGAAGGGTATTCACATTGATTCTGTTCTTTCTTTCATTGCACGCTTGCTAAGTTCTTCAATAATTGCCTGAGCATTTTGATGTTTTTGGTGTTCCAGACAGGATGCCTTGGTTTCTGTGGCAGGGAGGTCGACCAAATCGACTATTACCGGGCTAGAATCGGCGAGCTTGAGAAAAGGGTGGGTCTGCAATCCTTTACATGATGGTTTCTCATCAGTGATATGCACAAAACATTCTACATTTCCCACGGTACCCCTTGGTCATGTTAACCATTTTAACAAAAGTTGTTTGTTGCACTGATATTTCAGATGGCATCCGAGCGTCAGAAAGTTCTCAGTGACCCAAAAGCTGTAATGCCAGTTTCCTTTGTGACATTTGACTCGAGATGGGGTGCTGCTGTATGTGCACAGACACAGCAGTCAAAGAATCCGACCCAATGGCTCACAGATTGGGCCCCTGAACCTCGGGATGTTTATTGGCAAAACCTTGCCATCCCATTTTTCTCTCTCAGTATCCGGAGGTTTCTGATATCTATTGCGGTCTTTGCTTTAATATTTTTCTACATGATACCAATTGCATTTGTGCAATCACTCGCCAACCTTGAGGGTCTTGAGAAAGTTGCTCCCTTTCTGAGGCCAGTTATAGAAGCGTAAGGCTTCTTTCTCCAGATTGATTTCATCAATCCATTCGGTTATACTCAAATCATATGGTTCCATTTCGCTGACGATTTATATGTTTCTTGTCAAATTTGCAGGAGAGTGGTAAAATCCTTCCTGCAGGGGTTTCTTCCTGGTCTGGCTCTAAAGCTCTTTCTCTATATCCTCCCTACGGTTCTGATGATTATGTCAAAAGTCGAAGGCTATGTCTCTTTATCATCACTGGAAAGAAGGACTGCTTCGAAATATTATTACTTCATGCTGGTGAATGTGTTCCTTGGAAGCATAATTGCTGGCACAGCATTTGAGCAACTATATTCTTTTCTCCACCAGCCTCCTAGCCAGTAAATATCTTCACGCATGATCTTTTCCACATATTTTGTGTATCGTTCCTTTTTTTATTTTATTTTATTATGCAAAACAAGCAAATTGCAGTACTGTTGAAACAAACAAATTGTAGTAGTGCTGCTGCTTCTTAAGTTTTCAAAGCTGTGAAATGAATTGGTTTTTGAACGTAGTAATAAACTGTAACACAGCATCTTCTTTATACAGAATACCAAGGACCATCGGGGTAGGTATCCCAATGAAGGCTACATTTTTCATGACGTACATAATGGTTGATGGCTGGGCTGGTATTGCTAACGAGATTCTCCGAGTGAAGCCACTGGTGATATACCATTTGAAGAACATGTTTATCGTGAAGACGGAAAGGGACAGGGAGAAGGCAATGAATCCTGGCAGCATCGGACTTGGAGAAAACCTTCCATCCCTGCAGTTGTATTTCCTGCTTGGGCTCGTATATGCTGTTGTCACGCCCATTCTCCTTCCATTCATAGTCATCTTCTTTGCCTTTGCTTTCCTTGTCTACAGACACCAGGTCAGCTTATCTCCTAGTGATATTGACGTCTCTAGTGTTGCATCCTGTTCCAATAACCTCCATTATCCTGTCCTCCTCTTTGGTTTTCTTGCTGGTTTCAGATCATCAATGTGTACAACCAGGAGTACGAGAGTGCTGCTACATTCTGGCCTCAGGTGCATTCCCGGATAATAGCGAGCCTGCTGATCTCCCATGTCACTCTGTTTGGTTTGCTGGGCACAAAGAAAGCTGCCTTCTCCACCCCTTTGCTCATCTTCCTACCAATGCTGACGATATGGTTCCACAAATACTGCAAAAGTAGGTTCGAACCTGCTTTCCGGAAGTATCCTCTAGAGGTCAGACACACGGGGGGCAGTTTTTCAGCAACATTGATTCTCCCTGCTGTTATTAGTGATAGGCATCTTTGACTAATATTTGCAATGCTGTTATTATTTTGTTGTATCAGGAAGCGATGGAGAAGGACACTATGGAGCGTGCTTCGGAGCCTAGCCTGAACCTGAAGACCTACTTGGCTAATGCATACCTGCACCCCATTTTCCATATTTTCGAGGAAGTTGACAAAGAGGAGAAAATAGAGGTGCGGATTGACAAAGCCCAGCAGCCGCACCAGCATCACACGGAGAGTCATGTGAGGAGCTCATCACAGTATCATGAGGAGACTCACTTGAGGAGCACACACGAGACGACATACTACCATGAGGAGAGCCATGTCAGGAGCACCCAGTATCACGAGGGGATCCACGTGAGGAGCGACACGGACTCGCCATCGCCGCCGCATTTCGTCTATCACTACGACAGGGAGCCTTGATGATGCTGAGAAACAGCTCTCTAACTTGATTCCATCGTTCTTGTTATTTTGTGAACGCTTAGTTACCCAAACCCAAGTCGATGCTGATGAACTGCTGATTATTGATGATGTTATATGTACATGCGAGTGTGTAGCGTGGTAGCAACTGTAAAGCCTGCTATATTTGACATGACTCGGTCTTCTTCACTCTAGTCTAGAGTATACTATGAGAATGTCTGGCCCGCAAAGTAGCCCCTCACCGCCTCACGTCTACTCTGAATCGTTACTCTGGTTGATGCGTATGCACAAATGTATGCTCCTTGTTAATCTAAATCACTAGTCCTCTCCCTCTGAGGACAACACAACAGAGCGAGCACAATTCTCCTTGTTAATCTGTAGGCATATACTAGGATGTATTAGTTGGGTGGTACACATTTAAACAGGGTCAAATCGACTCAAGCGTATCTTCATCGGTACGAGAGCTTAGGTCAGTCTCAGTGCATACTTTTATTTTGAATCAATGGAAGTCCGCCCATGATATTGAGAGAGGTCATTTTATTTATCATATAAAAACTCGCTAAATCTAACATGGGCGGACCTCCCTTGATTCAAGAGCATTCAGTTGAATGCCCAAATATTTGTTGAAAAAATAGATTGCATGTATCTGTATTTAGCATACGTACGTGTGTCCAAGCAATTTGCATCAAAATAATGTCTTTTTAAAGTGTAAAGCATAGATTATGAAGGCAAAGATCATATTTTCATCCTCTTTAAGAAAAGTTTTGATCTACATAGCCTTTTCATTGAAAATTGTTTCCTATCTTGCATGTTTTAATGCCCGAGTGATAAACTCTGGGTCCGCCATCGCTCGATGTATAAGGCCAGTCTTAATGAGATTTTTATTGGCATTTATTAAGTGCCACATTAACTAAAATAATGACATGGAAAGAACTTTAAGAAGAGAGAGAAGCTATGCCTTTCATCCTAATGAAACACTTGGCACCCTTTCTTAGACAATGAAAGTGACATAAAAATGCATTGAGTATCTTTTCTTTCATTCTCTATCATTTGATCCAATCATATGCATCTATTTAATTTTCTACCTATCTTATGAATCTGTGAAAATGAAAGTGTGCATAACATTAGGCTAGTCTCAGTGGAGTCTTTCATTTCACACTTTTCAACCATGACACATTAGCTTTGTAATCGCATTTTGTGAAATGAAATCACATTCTCTCAAGCCATTCCCAGTGGTGTCTTTCATTTCACAATTTTAAGTATGACACATCAACTTTGTAGTTAATGAAAGAAGAATGAATAAAAGCGTACATAAGTGTACCAATGGGATCTATTTTTTTTACATATGAAAGAAAAAAGAGTCTCAATGCATCTTTCATTCTCTTTTCATTGACTCAGAAAGAGTGTCACTAACTTTTCATCCTAATGAAAAGCTTCCATCCTCTTTTATATTAAATACCTTGCCATGTCATCTATTTTGTTAATGTGTCATCTAATAAATGTCAAATCAAAGGCCTATTGAGTCTGGCCTTAAATTATTGCTTTAAGATTGGTTAAAACATGTCGGGATGAAACGTTTTGCTCAATGGAGATTTCAATGAACTTTTATATATGTCACATGCCTTTTATGGGATGAAAGGCATTTTTTACTTTTTTATCTTAATTGATGTGTCATGTTATTTATTTTGTTGATATAACAATTTATTTAATTCTGATAAAAGGCTCATTAAAAATGGCTTGATTGTGAGACACAAATGTGTAAACATCATATCATTTGTTGGCTGTATGCTTGAATTAAAGAATGGTATGAATATGTAGGCGACTTGCAATACTATGTAGAGAGGGAATTTCTTATGAGAAGCGTTGCTACTTCGACACTAACCCAAAACGATGACATCAAAGAAGGTGGGAATCAAGAAGAAATAAGACTCGACGAAACTACCACTTAACCAAACTGCTGGCACTCAGGCTCCCCCTCAATGGACCAGATCATTTTTAAATAGGTGTGTCTGAAACCTCCTATATGTTTAAAATGACGATTTAAAGACGGCCTACTTAAAAGATGACATTTGTTTAAGAAGCAGATTATTTCTTCATTTAGAGAATGTTTCAAAACCACTGGAGATAATAGTTAGCTAGATAATGCATGATTAATTATTAACTGGTTAGTTGTTATATTAAGATGCATGAACCCACCGGCTATTAGTTAGCTAATAAGATGGTTGGATTCTTGTTTGATTTTAATTATCTGTTAGTTTCTTTTCGCTGGGTGATAATTGCTGGTTAAAGGTTGAATAATTTGTGAAACAGGAGGATCCTGGGTGTTTTTCTTACCTTCTCATGTCCTTCACAGAGTTAAAATAAGCAAATTTCAGGAAACTATGACTTTGATATAATTTTAGAAAAAACACGACTTTTGAACTTAGACCTACATGTCAACCACACATCGTTGCTTAAATGAGTGGCTGATAGGTGATGCGGATGCCACATAAAAATTGTAATTTTGTGTTACAAGAAGTGCAAACAATCATACTTTTCTGAAACTAAACTCAAAAAGTCGTACTTATCTGTTACTCGAGTGCAGATAGTTATAATTTTATAAAATTTACTCAATTATAAAAGTAATTGTGGAAAGCATGCAATTATATGATAGAATCGGATACATATGGGTTGGTTGTTATTCAAATGTAGCGCCTTATTTTGTGTTTTGCACAAGGGTCTCAAAATATCACGTAGGGCCTTACCTGGCATTGAAGGGAATGTCACATGAGGTGGCCGGTCACCTTTGGTGGGTTAGTCAGACTCTGCTATTCAAACTATGAAAACACGTCGGTAGAACTACGGCAGGAAAATGAGAGATGGGGGTGGGGGCAACAAGCTTATTACAAGGTTATCGTCGGCCGGTCAGATTCTTAACAACACTTGGAGAACTACGACACGAGAATAAGAGGAGAGGGTGGATTGAGCAAGCTTAGTACAAGATTACGGTCGACCAGATAAACTCTTAACAACAGTGGAGGACTGTGAGAGAACTACAACACGAAAATGAGATGTGGGGTCGGGATGGGGAAGCAAGCTTATTACAAGGTTATCGTCAGCCAATCATACTCTTAACAACGCGAGAACTACGACAGGAAAATGAGGGGTTGAGGTGGGGGTGGGGGGAGCAAGCTTATTACATAATTTTTTGTTCAGGACATGCCTGGCCATACAAGCTTATACGTTGATTAAATTCAGTGGCAAGAACTAAGATTTTTCTAAATATATGGCCTGATTAAAACTGTTATGAACCTTAAAGTTGAAATTGTGATGAATTTAATTTAAAATTTGTCAATAATACTCGGAGTTATGTTAAACACTAAGACTAATTAAGAAATCTGGAGCTTCGTATGGTCCATGAGTGGGATGGGACACCGGCGAGGTGGCCGGTCACCGTCGGTCAGTCACAGCGCTGAGCCTGCCCTGACTGGGATTGCTCCCGTGCAGCAGCGAAGATCATCGCATGAAGGATCGCCATCGAGCTTTGAAGCACTCTCGTGATATTCAAGACAACACACGAGGGTCTCTATTACTGTACAATATTAATTACCCACCTGGGGACGTTTTGACTTCTAACTTGATTTTCAACCGAAGAGGCCCGAGAAAATCAAAAGCTATTTAAACTAACTTGATTTTCATCCTACCGGCAGTACGTTGAGAAAGTCACCATTTTTTTATGGAACAAGAGGGCCAATATCGATGCCGCAGCGGGTGAATGTGAAATGTACTGTTCCAGTCCAGAAATTGTTGTGTTCGTTAAAAAATTCAAACAAAAATATGGCTGATGGTTGGTATCATCATTTACAGCCACACAAAATTTAAGGCGCAAGAAAAATCTATAAAAAATGTAACAAAAAATTACTCCCTGCATTTTTCAATATATGACGTTATTGACTTTTTTTCGTTACTTTGACAATTCGTCATATCTATAAATATTTGTGTAAATAACCTTAAAGTGTTTTTGATGATGAATCCAATGATATTCATTTTATATTCAAAAATTAATTATTTAAATCTGTATTGTTGGTTAAAGTTTAACAAAAAAATCAACAAGGGTCATATAATTAAAAACGGAGGGAGTACTCTTTTATGTAGAAATTGAAGCATGTTTAGTTTTCTTTTTCTTTTAACTTTTGTCAATATAAAAAAGAAAAATATGCTAGGATTGGCAATCTAAGATTAATGTTATTGGATTCATTGTGAAGCTAACTATCATAATACACAACTCTTCTTTTTAAAAATAACTAATTTGTAGATATACCAGTTAGAGTTGAAAAAATCGACTTCAACCAAACCGAAAGGTGCTTATGCTTCTGGGTAGTATTTAGTAGTATAACCGACAATATTCATATTAATTTCTTTTTTTACTGCATCATGTATAAGTTCGTATTATCATATGACAGTAGATAACAACATTATCTATTTA
>LAPY01002009.1:11497-24775 GCA_000970635.1 Eragrostis tef | reverse complement strand
GTGGCCGCCCATCATGGCGGCGCTGGTGGCGGCGGCCAAGACGGCGGCATTGCCGTTGAATTCATTGGTACAGGTGTCGAGCGGTGCAGCGCCACTAAGGGGCAAGCTGATCGCGGACTTCGTGCAGGCTTTCCCCCACGTCGATCTCATTCAGGTGTGTGCTTTCGTGTACCCCGCCCACCCCACCCCTGTCTGTCACTCCGTTCTTTCAGCCATTCGTTCCCCAGCGAGCTGCCAAACAACGGAGGGTCCCCAGAGAGATCCCAAACGGCTGAGGTGGGGTCCGGTTTGTTTTGATCAGCACATCAGTACAAACCTGGGGATCAGACAAGTCAACCAAATTAAGCAACCAATACGCCTTATCTTTTTGGATATTATTAAGAAGGGTTAGCTTCCCAGTATGGCATGCCTGTCACCATCACTTGGCAAATGGTCAATCTGCTAAAAAATATGCTCAACTAAAACTACAGTGTTGTCAAGGTGTTCTTAACATGCATCGATCTAGCATAACGTGTGGCGTTTAAGAAGTTAAATGGTTATTTTTACCTTATTTTCAGTACCTGCTAGTAACATCTTTTGCATCCCATTCTTACCTGCACGCAACATTAATCTTTGCACAGGGTTACGGCATGACAGAATCTGCTGCTGTAGGAACTCGCGGCTTCAACACTATGAAGCAGAGGAAATATGCCTCGGTAGGACTTTTGGCCCCAAACATGCATGCCAGGATTGTTGATCGGGACACTGGTACCTGTTTGCCCCCAGGCTCTTGTGGGGAGTTATGGCTCCATGGTCCTGCTATAATGAAAGGTGCAATTTGGCAATCCCCTCCCTCATCATACCATTTTTGCATGCAGTATAATTCAAAGTTGCAAACTGGTAGTACTTGAAAACTATAAAACTCTACCTCTGCTGTAAATAACAAAATCTCACATGTGTTTTGTCTTCTTTGGCTGCCATTTCGCGTAGAAGCATAAGATACCATTCTTGTTCGCTACACCTCGCTCAATTGATTTCTACTCCCTCCGTTTGTTTGAGCTAAGCAGCGTCAACAATACCCGAACGAGGGAGTATGTGGTTAAGCTTGTGTAGTCCCCTGTACTAACTGATGTAGTATGTGGTTAAGTTTGTGTAGTCCCCTGTACTAACGGATGTAGTATGTGGTTAAGTTTGTGTAGTCCCCTGTTCTAACTGATGTTAATCTGTGGAGTGTGGACCTTGCTCACTGTTGCAGCTGTCCAATTCAACTGCAATGAATTGACTATCCGCCTTTATATAGCATCAACTATAGTCAGATGTGATGTTATGGTGTACCTAGCATCTAAAGTGTGTTTTTTCCCCAAATATCTAGTACCTCTTTTCTGTTTCGTATTTTTTTTTACCAAAATGTATTTCTTCACAGGATACTTGAATGATGAGAATACATGCTTAAGAATGGATGGCTGGCTGCAAACTGGTGACATTGCTTACTTCGATTCAGATGGGTATTTGTACATAGTAGGCCGCTTGAAAGACGTGATCAAGTACAAAGGATTTCAGGTAAGCCATGGAACTTACGACTATCTCTTCTACGTGTGTCCCAAGGAATTCCATATGTAACAAGTTGTTTCTGTTATGATCAGATAGCTCCAGCTGATTTAGAAGCAGTTCTGATCGAGCACCCTGAAATTCTTGATGTTGCTGTGGCATCGTGAGTTTAAAAACAGCTAGCCTGATTAGATTATGGTAATTTAACTTTTATCTTCTATCATGCGCATCAACCTTATATTTCCCTGAATTTCTGGTTTGATCGATAGTACTGATGACGAAGAAGCTGGAGAGATACCGGTGGCTTTTGTTGTAAAGAAAGCTGGAAGCGCTCTTTCATGTACTCAAGTGATTGAGTATGTGGCTAATCAGGTAAACAAAATACTGAACCTCACTACGTTGTTTCTGCTTCAAGCATGTTACGCTGTGAAAGACGTCCCTTAGTCATAAACTTTCAGTAGAAATAGACATGACAAGGATTCTAATTAATAAGTCTACATATATACTGATATGCGTTTTATTCACCAAATAAGGACTGTTAACTGATAAGGCAGATATTAGTAGTTTTCGAAATCTTGTCCTGGATACTTGAGGTCGTGCTTGTGGTTGCTGTGCATGCTCCCCACCTGTGCTGCCGCTGTGCTCTTGCTAGAAACTGCCACGCCCTGTATGTGCTGGTGTGCTCTCACTCTCCTCAGCTCTATCAGTACGGATGGCAACGTATATAGCAAACTGGTAGTGTGAGGTCAGGTGGTTTGGCAGTAGTAGGCTAACCTCACAATATATCATATCCTGTTTTGGGCTTTCTATCCCAGAGAATCCAGTGACTATGTGTAATCTAGCAAGCACTAAATAGACCAGGCTGGCATGCACTCCTCCCTTTGTTGACTCGAGATCTGAATTCTCGTTTTCTTCGAGAAAGATGATGTGCTAGCTGCAGAAAAATGTTTGGTGGAGAAGGGGAGAACAATTTACACGTTAGCTGTTCCTTGGAGACCTTTTCATAGAGAGCTGCAAGAAAGTCCTTCAATAATCTGTTTCTTCTGGACTATGTCCAAGCAATGTCAGCAAGCATTGCATTACAATACAATAAGAAGGCGGGTTCTGGTTGATGGCTTCAAAATTCAAATACTACATAGTGGTAATTAAGTGATGTAACCGGGCCAGCTGAGCTTGGAATTGAATCACTCGCCGATGCCATATGTATCATTAATCTATTTTGGTTTAACACTAACCTTTGATGACATCTGGAGGAATTGTTAGATGGTTTTGTATTTCTTTTCCTAAAGCCTGTGATGTGGTGGTGCAGGTGTCCCCGTACAAGAAAGTGAGGAAGGTTGTATTCGTGGAGTCGATTCCGAGGTCTGCTGCTGGAAAGGTTCTCAGAAGGCTTCTCAAGGACACTCTTAGAGACGACGTTGCTTCAGCAAGTTCCACGCCCAGTTCCAATTGCCGTTCAAGACTGTAACCTCAGGCAGACAGGATCAGTCAAGTTGCGGCAGCGGTTTTGAGATTGATTTATAGCTGAATTATTATTATTCAGAGAGTAAATATATAGATGACTGCAACTACTGCTACTTACGAATGTTATTTGGCTGGTTTGTGTGTGTGGTTGATTGTATTTGTATAAAAACTGGATGGTTCGATCAACTTTTTGAAACGGAAGGTTGAATTGATGAGCCATTGGATTGGATGTTCCCATTGTCTGATGAAGTGATAGGCAAGGGAATATTGATATTCAGTTTGTTCATGCGAGTCATGTTTCGGAGGAAGAAACGTGGAAAGCTTCTCACTTCTCTTTTGTACTACCTCCGTTCTTAAATTGATGCCGTCGTTGACTTTTTTGAAAAAGTTTGACCACTCGTCTTATTCAAAAAAGTTTAAAATTTGCATCATAACTTATAATATTATATATTTGAGTTAATATTTTAAATAAGACGAATGGTCAAACATAACTAAAAAAGTTAACGGCGACATTAATTTAAGAACGGAGGGAGTATATGAAAGAAAAAGAGCCCAGCAAGGCAAAGATGGAGTGCTTTGCTAAACGAATTATATAGCGAGTAAATAGTTAAAATAATTCCAGTGGACGATGACTCCTCTCTGGAAGAGAAGCGAAGCGAAGAGGAGAATATGCGGTCACGGCTGGGAATGTGCTCTGCTCTGGAATGCAAAAGGAAGACCGACTCCGACGACATGCCACCGCGTTTGCTTGGCTTCTCTGAGAGCGACTCGAGGGCAAGGTGCCGCGCGTTCGGCGGAGGGGCGGCCGGCAGGTGTTGGTTGGTCGGTGGCGCGTCGATGATGCCGATCGAAAGCAACATTCATCAAGGGCTGAGCAATTGAGCCTGCAATGCATTCCGTCATTGACGTTAATAAATCCGATCTGCAGGAGGCTTCAGCTCAGCTAATCCCCAACCAAAATATCAACCGGTGCACCTGGCCCCACGTGGTGCCGCAGCGGCGAAGCACATGACATGTATCGAGTCTGAAAATGTATTGCGGTTCAGATAATTATCGAGGACACATGATGCCATGGCTTCCTCGTTTCTGTCTTCTTCAGACGCCATAGATACAGTACAGGAGTACATGTATGTATAGCAGACACACTGAATATACTTGGATCACGCTGAATTATAGTAATAAGTAGATAACCAACTGACTGAGAGATTCGTTACTGAGATGACATGCAGACACGTTTAGCCATGACGTATCCACGTGATTGATTGGTGAGCAGTAGCGGTACAGCTTGGCAACTCGTTCAGTAGTCATGGGCCGGTACTTACCTGCCTGCCAAAGTTTTTCCTTTAATTTCTGGGGATTTTTACCCTCAAAATTGACCAAGCACAGCCTGCCTGCTGGGAGAGAGTCTAGTCGAGCCTGCTGTGCTCACATAACTGGACTGCCTCCAAAGACCTTATTCAACTAGACTAATCCGACTCGAACCACACACACGGTGCGGCGCGGGAAAGTTAAAACGGACAGCGGTGGCCGTCTCTGGTTGCATATATAAAAAAAAAAGAACGGGAGCAACACGGTGGCTGGCTGGGTGGCGCTACTAGACGGACACGGACTCCGCGCCGCACCGCTCCTTTTTATTGACGCGCCCGGGCAGCCTCTCCTTCCCGTGCCGCGACCGCGTGCGAGGCGAGCAGAGCAGCAACTCCGTCCGTCTTCTTCACCGCTCTTCCATCAGCGTCGTCGTCTGGTCGGTCGTCGCTCGCTCGCTCGGCCATGGCGCGCGTCTCCAACGCCAAGAAGCGGCAGCAAGCCAGCAAGCCCGCCGCAGATCCCCTCGCCCACCAGAACGCCGTTGTGAAGAAGAAAGAGAACAAGGCGGAGGAGGGGAAGGACCGCCCCGTGCGGGTCTACGCCGATGGCATCTTCGACCTCTTCCACTTCGGCCACGCCCGCGCCCTCGAGCAGGCCAAGAAGCTGTGCGTCTCTCCCCTCCTCCCTTCCTCCTCCCCTCGATCGCGCTCTAGCTAGATCTCGATTCGTTTCTCATCCCGCCAAATTGGCACCATTCGTCCGTCACCAGGTGGGCTGGATCTGAATATGCTTTGCGTGCAGGTTCCCCAACACGTATCTCCTCGTGGGGTGCTGCAACGACGAGCTCACGTACCGCTACAAGGGCAAGACGGTCATGACGCAGGAGGAGCGATACGAGTCCCTGCGGCACTGCAAGTAAGCACAGTACCCCTTACTATCTCAAATCAACGTTGTTGTTATGTCGTGTCAGCCATCATCGTATTATCTCGAAATGGATCCGTCTCAATTATTCAATGCTGCGTATGTCAATTGCCTCAATTCCTCTCGGGATCTGCAAAATGTGAAGATCACGCGACAAGGCAGCACGAGATTTACCTCAATGCTAATAATGGTTCTCACTGTGCTACCTAGCCTTATAACATTATATTTGATCTCTGTGAATTGAAGGGACTGTAATTTCGGTCAATGTTAATAAATTTTCCTATATTTTCATCGCTCATCCATTTACTGGTTAAGCCGCTGCTTCGTAGAATGGACTGTCCTTACCATTTCTGCAGTCTGCAGCTTGTCTTGAACGTTCTCAATCACTTTTTTTTTCTTTGTCACAATTCACTTAGACTACTGCAAATTTGGGATATAATTGGACACAAAACACCTCAACAGGTTTTGAAACTTTATTATTCCACAAAGCATCCGTAGAGCAGGTTCTGAAACTTTGCTATTTTGACAAGTGAAATGAAACTTAATCGTGATCCTCCCCTATGCCGCACTCATTATCTAACCATCTATCTGTTGCTTTCAGGTGGGTTGATGAGGTCATTCCTGATGCTCCGTGGGTTCTAACTCAAGAGTTCATTGATAAACATCAGATTGACTATGTTGCTCACGATGCTCTACCGTAAGTCTGACTTTCACAATTTTGATTTCAGATTGACCCCTTTTATACATCTAATCAGCTCAATTACTCACACAATCTCTGTTCTTGTACAGTTATGCAGACACTAGTGGTGCTGCTAATGACGTCTATGAATTTGTAAGTTTGTGTTGCCTATCTATACTGGGTATGCCAATAGGTTATTCTTTTTTTCCTTTGCTTGGTCACTGAAAGTTCCACTTGTGTGTATCAGGTCAAAAAGATTGGAAAGTTCAAGGAAACAAAAAGGACGGATGGGGTATCTACTTCAGACCTCATAATGAGGATTCTGAAGGACTACAACCAGTATGTCATGAGGAATTTAGCACGCGGTTACTCAAGGAGGGATCTAGGAGTGAGCTATGTTAAGGTGATACAAACTTCTAATTTCATTATATCTTGGGGTCTTTATGGAAATTCCTACATATAGATACATATACTTTCTGGAAAAAAAAATGCATGGTGTCTTATGGCTTTGGCAGTTTAAATAACAATTTTGCATTGTCTTATTATTGTTGATTCAGGAGAAACAGCTCCAAGTTAATATGAAGATAAATAAGTTGCGGGAGACTGTGAAGGCGCAACAAGAAAAGGTAACCCTTTTTTTTTTTTTAAGGATCCATTATTCAAACTGGTCGGGGGAGATGGTCATTGCTGCTTTCTTTCACATCAGTAGTTACCTTATTGGTTTTTGCAAGCAGTCGTACTAATATGCAGCTTGGCGTGCAATTATGCCTTGCAGTTGCAAACTGTGGCGAAGACGGCTGGAATAAATCATGATGTATGGCTTGCCAATGCTGATCGCTGGGTTGCCGGTTTCCTCGAGAAGTTCGAGCAACAATGCCACGTTGTGGTAAGCTAGTAGCTACCTGAGAGTGTAGTTGTTTTGCATCTGTGTGTTTTTTAGTCCCAACTGATGGAATTACTGTTACACAGGAAACCGCCATCAAGGACCGGATACAAGAGAAGCTGGGAAGGCAGCTGAGCAAAGGAATAAGCGGTGGTCTAGTGCCGCAACCGGTGGTAGCTTAACATACAAGTTTCTCTGCAGTCTGTGGATGGAAGCCTTGAGGACCTGCAGTGAGTCGGTTAAATGGACCGACGCCTTTGTACATGCTCATCATCCTCTCTTGACTCTTGTTGGTGTGAGGTAGTGCTACTGGGCCGTCTGAGTGTGTGCATGGAATACGATGCTTGTACAACGCAGTCAAGGAGTTAGCTGCCGAGGCGTTTTTGTCTTGTGATGTAGTAGTTGAGTTTTCCCGTACACAGATGTCTATAGGAGAGGCGTTTGTTTTTCTTTCAGGCATGGTGTCGTGCCGTCATGTTGTCAACTTCTTGAGAGTTTTCTTTGTAATGCAAATGTCTATAGCAGAGGCGTTTGTTCTGAGATGGATCTTTGTTTCGTGACTATATATAATGCTATGCAATGGGACCTAGAGCAGACTGAGCAGTTGATGTTTGGAGTGGACAGAATATAACGTTGGAGCTGTACATGTAACTTGTCTGCTGTAATACTTGGTGTACTTCTGTACGTACTCTATTTAGATGCGATGTTCTGGATCTGTTCTCGTGTTGAATATTTGCTAATGCTTCAGTGTTTTGTGGCTGACCGTGCATGCCCCTGTGCCAGAAGCTGACCCCTACTGGGCCAGGGCCCAGGTGTATGGCATTCCCTTCACTGTCAGGTGAGGCTGAGGTGGCGAGAACCGGTGGCGCCGGCAACGTCACGGCGTTTCGATTGGGGGCGTTCCACACGACGGTGCCGTCGCTTTCCTTGTGGCGTTTTGTGAGCCGAAGGATCCAAATCTCAACCCCATCCAACCGATGATTTCGGCCACATCCTTCTTCCTGTCGCGCGAGCGAGCTCGGGGGAAGGCAACTGCTGAGCGCTTCCAGTCCACCCACGCCACGGCCATGGCAACGACCGCGGCCATGATTGGGATCCCTGCTTTGCTCCGTGGCCACCGCCTGCTCCCGGCTCGCCCCGGCGCCACGTCGGCCGCCCGCCCCGGCACGCTTCCTGGATGCCGCCGCGGACGCCGAGGCTTTACATGCTCCGCCTCTGCCTATCCACACCGTGGCCGCCCACAGCAGGCAGCAGGAGCACTGAACAAGCTCGCTAGCAGCAGCTTCATGGGTCCAGGTCGCAATGCCGCGTCGCCTGAACTTCGCCACGGCCTGATCGCCCCTTGCTCCAGCGCCGCCGGCACCGGAGGCGCCAGCACTTCGTCCGGACTGCTGCCCACTGTGAGGAGAACACAGACATGCTTCGTTCTTGTTTCTTTATCCTCTTATCATCACAAGAAACCAAAAAAAAAAAAGAGAATGGTCTCGTGTTCCCCTGTTCTGGAACTGAACTCCGGAACGCGTATTGGTACTTACTCAGATCCTTGGCACCGTTCACCTGGTCGTGTCGCTGGGCGTCGTGCTCGCCGCCGACAAGTTCCTCAAGCAGGCCTTCGTCGCCGCGTCCATCAAGTTCCCCAGCGCCCTCTTCGGCATGTTCTGCGTCTTCTCCGTGCTCTTTGTCTTCGACATCTTCGTGCCGGCGCTCGCCAAGGCCGTCATGGACTTCTTCGAGCCGGCGACGCTCTTCATCCAACGATGGCTGCCTTTGTTCTACGTCCCCTCCCTCGTCGTGCTGCCGCTCGCCGTTAGGGACATCCCGGCTGCTTCTGGCCTCAAGATTTTAGTGATCGCTTGTATGTATTATATCGTTTCTCTCAGTTATTTTTTCTCCCTGCATAAATTTAGTTACTCGATGGAATTATGGACCAGCTGCGTATAAACCTGAAATAAAATGTTGGTATCACTTGCCAAAATGGATAAGATTAGATCACTTCCCTACAAGGTCGACAACATTGGTTCTATGTTCTGAATTTCTTTCTGGCCTTACACTCCAGATTTTCCTTAAGAAAGAACTAGAACAAGTACATTATTTTCTGATAATATTTACACCTTTCTTGCTTTTCATTTCTAGTTGGTGGCTGGTTTGCTTCCCTCGCGGTCGCAGGATACACAGCGCTTGCCGTGAGAAGACTTGTCAAGACACAAGTTATTCCAGCAGAGCCCACGAACAAACCGTCTCCATTTTCGACAGTCGAAGTATGGGCTTGGGCAGCGACCTTTGTTGCATCATTTGGGATCGCGTATTTCAATCCCACAGCGCTTGGTACAACGGCAAGGACGTGCCTTCCTTTCATGCTCGCTTCCACTGTTTTGGGATACATGGTTGGTTCTGGGTACGCCTAAATAAACTCAAATAAGATTTTAAGTATGCCCATACTTAATTTTATTTACCTGACTTTTTTTTGCGAATTTATTTACCTGACTATCTGGGTGCGTATGTTTCAGGTTACCAGCTGGTGTCAAGAAAGTATTGCATCCAATCATCTCATGTGCACTTTCTGCATATGGGGCAGCTGCAGCCTATGGCTACCTCTCCGGGTCTGGAATTGATGCCGCGCTAGGTTTACAAGCTAAACTCCATTAGTCATGCATTTATTTATATTTTTTGCAGATTCCTTGCAAGTTTCAGATGGGTTGGCTTGCAAGTTAAAAATTGTGACAGTAGAGATTATTCCGCAATTAACATAATACATATACGGAATATCATACTGCTGTCGGAAAACTGATTGTCCAGGTGATTACCTGACGAAGGCGCCTTCAAATCCTGGAGCTGGCGACGTTCTAATGAGTTTCCTTGGGTCAGTGATCATATCATTTGCATTCGCAATGTTCAAGCAGAGAAAGGTACTACTAACTAATTTGCATTCAGTGATATCTTTCGGTTAACTAGTTCCATTTTTTGTTGCTCGTGCCTGTTGCCTACTACTTGCTAACTTGTTTTCATTCTGGACTTCAGCTTGTAAAGAGGCATGCAGCAGAGATTTTCACATCAATTGCCCTCGCGTCCGCTTTCTCTTTGTACTCTACTGCTGTCATAGGACGCCTGATTGGGCTAGAACCAACATTAACCATATCAATATTACCGAGGTGTATTACGTTGGCACTGGCTTTAAGCATAGTGTCTTTCTTTGAAGGTAAACTTTGCCGTCCTTTCTCTTGTGAATTGTTTATATGCCTGTACTAGAGATGAAGGAGAGTAGTAGGTATCGAATTTTTCTGTTGAATCCTAAGGCTACCATGATGCACTCCCTTGTTTTCACAGGCATGTTACAGTAGGTCAATTACTTTAATTAATCTATTGTAATTTCTTTATGAAGGATTGAATCTTCCTGCTCCTTGGGTAATTTGATGAACTGATGGTTTATGGCTTTTCCTTGTGGTTCAGGTGTAAATTCTTCACTGACTGCTGCCGTGGTTGTCCTTACTGGGCTCATTGGTGCGAATTTTATCCAAGTTGCCTTGGATAAACTTGGTCTGAACGACCCTATCGCCAGAGGAATAGGAACAGCGTCCAGGTAATTCGGTCGAATCATGTCAGTCCATTTCACTCTTTTATTATGTGTGCATGATCAGGACTGAATGGAAATGGACTTGACTTTGTTTGGTTGATGGAACAGTGCTCATGGATTTGGAACAGCAGCACTGTCAGCCAAGGAACCTGAAGCGCTCCCTTTCTGCGCCATTGCTTACGGTCTCACCGGGATTTTCGGCTCACTTTTTTGCTCTGTTCCAGCAGTAAGGCAAAGCTTGATCTTCATAGCTGGTTGAGAGCAGCTCGTGGATAGTAGTGATGCAAGCACTCCATTAATTGCGATTAGCAGATGCGGGGCCTCCGCTCGGTTATTTGATTGATCTTCGAGGGATATGATCCTTCGGAAGGAAAGAGTAAAGAACTTTTTGTTTTTTCTGTTAGAAAACCTAATACACAAAGAAGGAAAGAGTAAAGAACTTTTTGTTTTTTCTGTTCGAAAACCTAATACACAACCTAATATAGAAGATTCTCTGCAGTCTGTCTGGATGAAGCCTTGAAGACCTGCTGTGAGTCGGTTAAATGGACCGATGCCTTTGTACATGCTCGTCATCTGTGGTGTGAGGTACAGTAGTTCTACTGGGTCGTTGAGTGTGTGCTTGGAATACGATGCTTGTACAACGCAGTCGAGGAGTTGGGTGCTGAGGTGTTTTGTCTTGTAATGATGTAATGTAAATGAGTTTTCCCGTCCACAGATGTCTATAGGAAAGGCTTTGGTTGTTTTGGGCATGGTATCGTGCCGTCACGCTGTCAATTTTTTCAGAGTTTTCTTTGTCAATGCAAATGTCTATAGCAGAGGCGTTTGTACCGAGATGGATCTTTGTTTTGTGCAAGATGAGGGTGGTATGGTCATTGTACATGATCATTTAGGCCTCAAAACAAAAAGAAATGCAGGTGGTGCTCGTGAGAGGTCTTAGGTAGATGACGCGCTCCTTGATGGCGTTCCCTGGATGGTCACTCTTATGAGTGGCTATGAAATGAATTAACCTGAAACTTGTCTGTAATACTTCTGAATGTGTTCATATGTGTTTATCTGACTTTGTTCTAGCTTATAATGTATTTTCTTTGTTTTAAAATTGTTGTTGCCGTTGACTTTTTAAGTTACGTTTGACCGTTAGTGATATTTAAAAATTTAACTCAAATATGCAAAATTATAAATCATGTTTCAATTTTCATTAGTGATAAAATAAATCATAACAAAATACATGATAATTTTTATTTTTTTAATAAGACGAATGACCAAATCGTGACTCAAGAGGTCATCAGCAACAATAATTTGAGAACGGAACGAGTATAACATTTGCTTACTGTGTTTTGTCAGGATCTATTATGTATAATTAAAGAGAAAAAGAAGCCACCACGTTCGCTCTAAAATGCTAGAAATTCCCACGTTAATCTAAAAAAATAAGAAAAGAAAATTACCCACAACTGCCATTATGAAAAAAATAGTCGCAAAACCCCCTACAAATATTTATAAAATAACCAAATTCGGAATAATAAAAAAGTCAAAAAAAAACCCTTGCACATATTTTTAAATTACCCACCATGCCATTATAAAAAAATACCCTTTATCTCTAATACACATCTAATCTCCAATCTTACGTAGCACACACCTCTTTTTAACAATGACATTAACCGTAAACGCACCGAACAAGAAGCAGACGGCTACTGCAACCTGGCGAGGAAACCATGAAGCGGCAACAAAGATCCTAGCAGCCAGCGATATAGGAAAAGTAAATCACATTCAAGGGATGAAGCGACCCTCACAGGCTAAAACGGGAGCAACATAGCAGCGCCACCAGCTAAGCCTGCGACCGATCCAACCCGCTCTCTCCTTTTCTTCCCAAGAACGCAGATCAAGTTTGTTCTTCACATGTCCCGTGCAGAAGCCTAGCTGCCGGTCGGGCAAAAGGATGGGAGCAGGCGACTGCTCACAGGCACACACGGCAGAGCATAGCTGCGTTGCAAGCGGAGCCTGTGACTGATCCAATCTGCATGAGGTGCTTTTGACGTGGTTTCTCTCCACTGTTACTAACAAAGGTCAAGACGTTCTTAACCGGTGCCTCTGGAGTTGTGGACCCTCTAAAATTTATCATTTTGGATCCTTGAGAAAGGCGCCATGTTCAATCGCATGCATGCATGAGAGAAACGATATAGCATTACTGCGATCTCCAGGCTTTGACTTATCAGCATGATCAGACCATGCATGCAGCCGTCATAATTTTAAAAGTTAAGTTAATTAGAGAAAATATTTTCTTTTCTTCCAGAGTTCAGCTATGGAATACATCTATTTTCCCCCTTCGACCATTTGAAGTAGTTCAGTTTTAGATAAAAACAACATATCGCTTGCCGGTGTACTTGAATAAACAAATTAGCTTATCAATATAATCGTCAAACAACAAAATGGATCTAGAATGGTCAATAGTTATGTAAAATTAATGTATGTAGTTTGATTATTCTTTAAATTAAGATAATAGTAATCAACCAAGAATGAAGGCACACTTGCCAAAACCTGAACTTATCAGTATGACTAATGAGAAATGTATTGGCACTCCAAAAATCAAGAACATGTAAGAAAATGATGAAATAATAGAAGAAGTCCCATTATCGTAATTAAAAAATCACCATGGACTTCAAGGCCCGTGCATAAGAAAATAAAAGAGAAGTTAAAACCTCCTCAATTTTTCATTAATCCAGATAGAAAAGGAAAGTTATTGTGTCCCTTTTGATGGATCAGGTTAACTTGATATACAATTTTAATTAGAGAAGACACGAGCATCATCCAAAAAAAATAGCCGCGCAAATGCGCGGATAGGTAGCCTAGTTCTAGCGTAGAACAAGAACATTTCCATCCACTGTTTTGTGAGAGCGTCCCCGTAGGTTGTGCATGCCACTATGCTAGAAA
>LAPY01002008.1:80747-92510 GCA_000970635.1 Eragrostis tef | reverse complement strand
GAGGGGGGGGGGGGGGCATTGGCTCCTGCCAACCTCTCCCTTGAGTTTCATTACTGGTTTCTTTGCACATCCAATTTTAAAATCTAGCTTCGTCATTAAAAAGAGGACGTGCAGTGGATCCCTTCTTCCCCGATGACATGGACATTGTGAGTTGGGTGTCGTCCAAGTTTGATGACACAACCCGAATTGAGGAACTCCGTGATCCAGGTCTCGTGCACAAAATGACAGGCCAAATGTCATCCATGGCGAACATTTTCAATGAGTCGACGAGGCCAGCTGGAAAACAGGGCTCCCCCTACGCATAAGAGCATGTGCATCCGTGGGTGCTAAGCAGAAGCCACGGGAGAGAGAAAAAGTTATCACCGGTGCTAAGGGATGTAATCACGGTGCTAACGTGGCATCAATGCTAAAATTTGCACCTGGTGCTAACTACATTTTAATAAAAAAAATAATTAATTTTGATTGTCCGTGCACAGATAAAGGTGGTGCTACGGAGATATAACAGGAGATGCTAAGAGAGGGGTCTAGCTAGATAACTGTACTTAGCATTATTTTTTGAAAAAAGTCTATTTTACTTCCCTAAACAATTCAGTTTGTCCGTTTAACATCCTAAACAAAATGATGGCTCACTTTACTCCCTTAAACAATTTCATTCGATGCAAAATACACCCTATTGAATTTTGCATATTTCGAGCTACAAATTCTTCTTGTAGGCTGAGAAACAAAAAAAAGACAAACCTCAATAGGGTGTATTTTGCACCGAATGAAATTGTTTGGGAAGTAAAATGAGCCATCATTTCGTTTAGGGTGTGAAACGGACAAACTAAATTGTTTGAGAGAGTAAAATAAACTTTTTCCTTAGGGGTAACGGATGCGCATGCTCTAAGGAGTAGAGTTTGCTTGCTGAAGCAACCGACAAACTCAATAGTATATCTCAAATGCTACTAAACACAATAACCAAAGATTCATATTGGCAACATGTACTATGGCTGTTGATCGCTCCTTTGTTTCTCTATATAACTGTCGATTCCGACTTGCTTGACACTGCTTTCGTAAAACGAAATAAAGGTTCGAGATGTTCAGAAGTTTTCTTCTTCTTTTTCTTCTTTTCTTAAAAAAAAGTTATTTTCTGCTCCGTGCAAAGTTGCTCTTCGTCGACATCACAATGGATGCAAGTATGCAACTGATATGCGATGGTTTCTCGAGATACAGCCTACTGGTTCCTCCGCCATCATTGCCTGCCTATGATATCAATGGTTTCTCGAGATACAGCCTAAAAGGATCTGCCACGACCATATTTTCCATCCTAACTATGCAATGAGTGAGATTGCATTGTGCAATGTATTGAAACTTCGCGTCTTAATAAGCTATGCGTAACCCATGTTACCCATGTAACATTGACGTTAGGACAACTTGCTTAGATCACTTTTAGCTAACAAAATTGTTCTAACATCATCAATCATAAACCAGAAGGGTAATATTTTTTGATGTCATACCTAAAATGTATCTACCGATTATCAGATCCAACATGAGCTCATGAGCACTGGGAAGTAACCCTTGTAACCTTCCTTGCAAGTGAACACCTGACACCGCTCTGTTCCAGACAAGTAGGCACTGGATTTTCAAAATAATGCAAAAGCAACAGAACTAACTGGTGCCTCTTCAGTTTCTCATGTACACAATGGATTGCACACCAAAATTATGGGCTACAGATAATCCACACCAGACAAGAACACTTTACAAATCACATACCCTATAAATGAGAGGAAAAAGTAAAAGAAGCAACAAATCACTCTCCAGACCCAGGCTTCTTACATCAGGCGTCACTTAACACAACTCAGCATCCACAAGATGTGATTCTAACTCTTCTCTTCTTTAAACAAGGATAAATGGTATACGATGATCGATGCGTTTGGCACTAAGAGCAGCCCAAACATCTACTCATTGGACCAAGGAACTCCAGGAAGCCAGACGATTGTGGCTGGGTCTTCTCCTCTGTTTTTGAAGGCAGATGTCTGAGGAATGCCCTAACAGCGCCTGTTACCCCATCTTCAGACTCCATGGCTTTAGCCAGCTCCACAGCCTTTTCTTTCACCTGAAAATGCAAGGAAATTATGCCCTAACGCACTAGCGAAAAGAAAAAGGAATAAACCATGCTAAGTATGCAATTACAGGGTCAACTGCAACGGTGAGACCAGGCTATTAGAAGCTTATTTAAAACGCCTGCCTTTGCTGGAGATATAATTTTATAATCACGCTAATCATGGCAGTATCAAACAGGATAATTAATTTTACAACATTACAGCATAATGAACAAAGGGGAGGCACAGGATAAAAGTTTAAATCATAATAAAACTCATATCTCTACACTCAATTGGCCCAATCCAAAAAGTTGTTGGGTCCTTGGACTCTTTCGCCCAAAAAAATTTCATACATAGATCACAGAAAGGAAAACCCAATCCTAAACAGGTTGAATTGGAAAAACACTTTCATTTCCCCGAATGCAAGTCAACAACAACGACCACCACCACCAGAGAGCGCAACTTAAAAATAAATAAAACAACCACCACCACCAGAGAGCCTAATGTTTACCCATTGAAAAGAGGTGCCACAACTAGTCTTCATAATAAAAAAAAAATATTCTACATTTCCCCTAAAAAGTAATATTCTATACAGAATTCACGAAATATCATTGCCTATGGATGTCTATTTCCATATTTGTATGTATTCCCTCAGTACCAAATGGGTGGAAGGCAGCAGTATTTATACTCCTTGAACAACATATACCATGAAAATTGCAGAAATTACCTCTGGTTCCATCATGAACTTTATAGCATCGACCAACTTCTGCAAACCAAACTGATCAACTGGAATAGGTGCAGGCCCTAGCCCTCTAGCATGCACCCGGTCACCCCAGAATGGTTGGTCACCAAAGAAAGGTACA
The DNA here is from genome assembly GCA_000970635.1 of Eragrostis tef. Classification (NCBI taxonomy): domain Eukaryota; kingdom Viridiplantae; phylum Streptophyta; class Magnoliopsida; order Poales; family Poaceae; genus Eragrostis; species Eragrostis tef. The sequence goes on along the minus strand of LAPY01002008.1, from coordinate 89,566 downwards.
ATAGTTGTAGGACACTGCAAATCGCAAATACTAAGTTAAACAACTAAATAGCCTCCTGCACTAATAGCGCACAGCAAGAAAAGGTAGTTTAAACATATGCTTGACTCAATCCTAAATTCAGGCATGCTAGATATGGGCTGGAAACTTATCACTGGCTTTAACCAAAACAGTTTGAATGATTCTAGACAAGTAGCGGTAGTTCGTTCAAAGTTCTCCCTTTTCAATAGCATCGTTGAATCAAGAATGCGTGAAACCCTTCTTGAGTGAGAATAAATAGTACATTATTAGGAAAGAGTAGAGAGCTTACTGCTGCTTTGAGGCCAGCAGCTGTTGTGCCAGCACCACCATGATGCACCTATGTGGAGGTAAATTTAAAAAGGAGTAAGTGTCCGCTCAGATTTATGCTTGAATCCTTTCACTAAAATAAGATAATACATATGAACTGTGAACACCCAATCACTACTACATTAATAAGGTACAATAATATGCTTGAACGAGATCAGCCAAAAAATCACAAGAGGAGTACCACTGCCTTGCATTGCAGAAAAAGCCAGTCGTGAGGGCAATTGTCCAGTAGATATACAAAATCTTTTGGTTCTGCCACTGCCAAAAGTTCTGGAGTCTTCAGAATAGAAAAGAATATATTGCCGAGCAATGAATCGCAGAATGAGCTAAGGAGACAAACTTACAGGTCCCAAGGCCACCCCAGCCTTTGTTAATGATACCTCTCTGTCCAGTAATTTCGAGTGCTTTGACAATGATTTCTGTCATCTTTTGAGGCTCTTGAACTGGCTAATATATCAGGAGAAAAGACATGTCAATTGTCAAAAAAGGTTATGGGGAGGCTATAATGGCTTTGGTTCAGAGTACACTACAATCTCAGTAAATGATAAGGTCAAACAACGTTATGGGGAGGCTATAATGGCTTTGGTTCAGAGTACATTACAATCTCAGTAAATGATAAGATCAGAAGCACACAAGCCTGAATCATATGATTAAGTTTAGCCAGCTAACTTCATAGCTTACACATGCCCTACAAAACAGATAATCAATCCTAAGACAACCAAATAAGGCGGTGGTTCATATGTCACCATCATATTTTCATAGCGACAGATTTTCGATTGGAACATAGCAAGCCCCACAAACTACAAAGCTTTAAATGAATATGTATAGTTATGGTGCAGGTGGGGTTTTGTGAAGCAACATAACCAGAAAACCTGGCGCTATGTGCTACAAGCCAAAATACATGTAATTTTGTGAGACAGGCCACCAAACCTGCCTTGTTTTCCAAAATGGATTTGAACTCCGTTTAAACAGCGTATAAACGCTAGATGGGAGACCACCGTCTATGCCTAAACGTCCATTTAGCCCGTTTAAACGCTAAACGATGATCGACCGACTGTCTACCGTTTACCCTCTAGGAAATCATTGATAGTAGTAAAGAAGCTGTTTTCTGCAGGAAAACAATTAGGCATCTACATGGTGCTACTGTTCAGTGAGTTAGGATAGTCTACCCCATTTTGTCAGGTAGTTTGACGTAGAAACTACATACAGAAGTGAAGGCCAAAATATACTGCCAGCACATCTAGAACACCAATCATGCAATGCCATTTATGAGATCGAACGAGCAATAAAATTTTAGGAAGGTTAAAGTAGATCTTACAAGGCTACCAAAACCAATATATATGGGCTTGTCACCAGCTTCAAGCCATTTCACAAGTGATTCAGGGGGTACGTAGTTGGATGCAAGATCAAGGAAGCAAAATCCAACAACATCAATCTTGGGGCCCCAGTCTGCAATCCAATATATGAAAATTACAACGAGTCACTGTCCATTGACAACTAAAATACTTGCTTGTGGAAAATAAATCTGAAAATGTCAAAGAAGGTGCTCGGACAATTAGGAGCACAACTAGTACATGTCTCCAATGGAATTAACTATACATATGAAAGCTCCTTACATCAACAGAGAAAATCCTATAAGTAGTTTTAATAGTAAACAAACAATTTGTGATGCTTCGATTTCTGATGTCGGCAGACTACATTTAACTTGATGCAAGTTATGCAGTTATAACTTGATGCCCTCTTATATATTACATAACAGCAAATTGCTTCATTGCCTATCTAGTGATAGTGAACACATAGGGGCTGTTTGGTTGGCTGCATTAGGGGCTAGACAGGCTAGAGTTATGCAGCATCCTCACTTTTTGAATTGTTTGGTTACCTGCATAAAGGCTTAGTCAGGTTTAGGTAATGCAAAAGTAGCACTTCAGCCTGGCTTGCTGGAAACAAGAATGAAGCTCGTTTCCACGGAGCCTGGCTTGCATGAGCGGGGTGGTCTTGACAGAACAAGTCGCTTCACCGCTTATCGATTAGCACCTCTCCTCCGCCGTGCGCCGGCCATGCCGCTCCTCGGCCGCCTCCCAATGCGCACTCGTTGCAGCAGACGACGCCGACGTTCCCGCCGCCGCACTGGAGGCTGCTCGCCATGGAGCTCGGTCAGCTCTCCGGGCGCCCTGAAGTCTTTTGGCTCCCGTCCTGCGCCCGCTCCATGATTGGGCGAGCTTCCAATCCCCCATGGCAGGAGCGGAGCGCGGCGGCGAGGATGCACAGGATGAGCGATGCGACGGCGGCGGAGCGGAGTCTTATCGGTGGGGAGCACGTCCGAGACCGCAGAGACGAAGGCTGGGAACTCGTTCGCGTGTCCTCGAGCTCGGCGGCAGTTAGGGCCTTGGTGTCGCACGACGGAGTAGGACGCGGCGCACGGCGAGCAGCACCTGCCTCCACCCTCACACCTTCCTCGGCCGCATCCGCATCAACGTCGATTCCGTCGCGCCCTCGCCCGCGGAGGCCGTGTTCCAGAGATCTTGCCGGCGCATTCACGTCGCCCCTAAGCTCCCTCGTGCTGCTTGATTTCCTTGTCGAGACGACAACTTCAACAGGTACGGCAGCGAGACGGAGGCGCGGCACCACGGCGACATGCGAATCGAGACCGCCCACCAAAATCAAAGGTCCATCTCTCCCTCAATCGAGCTGGGGAGGCTCATCGAGAATGATGCTGCAGACTACGATGTGCTACTGATTAGACCACGAGAGGTGTTCGATCAAATGTCTGAACAGATGTTCTAGTCGTTCCCCGAATGACGACTTGACGAGATGCAATTGATTGGTTTTGCATTGGTCTCGTATGTCTCATGATTTTCTAATTTGTGTGACTCTATTCTGAGTGCTTTCTTTTGCGAAAATATTTTTTTTTCTGGAGTCGCAAGTCTCCTAAAGGACTGATGAAATTAACACAACGTACAAGTCAGGAAGTATAACTTGAGCTCGTTTATCCCTGCTGCCTTTTTGAAGTAAAAAAAAATGCAATTCATGTAAATTGATGTATTATACCGTTGGGGTTAGGGAAGAAGAAGAGGTGAGAGAGTTAAAACTCACCCTATCTAGTACATGGTGATCCTACTCAAACTAACCAGGAAACCAAACACAAGCTAATGCAAGCCAGGCTTAGCTAGTACAGTCAACCAAACACATGCATCTTTTTCAGTTTTGCATAGCACAAGCCTGGCTTGGGCTAGCCTGGGTAGAATCCTATGCAAGGCTTAGATAAGCCAGGCAACCAAACATACCCATAGCTTATCTAAGAGGCAAAATTCGTGCATGTAAGTTCGTCTTTTGTCCTACTAGTACAGGGACAAGGTTCTAAATCATTCTGGCATTGGGAAGACGCCATGGCTTAGCCACGAGGAGAATGGCTCAGAAGGTTGAGAAAAGGGACCTCTTATTCTTTCCTTAAGCAAATAGACTGCAATGCCTAGAGAAACCCTACCACACAAGCCTAATGATAGAGTTTGGAACCAACATAAGATAACTATTCTAATCTAGAAACATTATTGTGATGTCATGCTAGTGGCTACTGACCACATCCCATGACATGAAATCTATGCTATTTACATGGACTAACTTGGTACAATGAAAGGAGCATAGATGGTGAAGGTGGAATTTTTTTCACAAAATGACAAACAGTCATTTTTGCCATACTAAACACTAGAATAGATTTTATCAAGATTATAATTTTGATATAATGGCCACTGCCATCAGAAAACGAGTGACAAAAAATCAAAGTTACAGGCTTAGACCAGCATGCATCGGCAACCAGTACCGTAATAGTGTGGCAAGTAAAGGTGGGAAATTATGATTAAGCAAATAAGTTTGACATACCTTTTGGTTTTGGAACGAGGTGAGGACTCCAAATGTATCCGTGAGGGATGTCATTGCCAGAACCCTGTGAACCACTTAGATATGTCACAGGACGCAGCTTCAATTTTTTCTTCCTAAATTCATTTATCATGTCTCGTATTCCAAGCCATATCATAGAATCCACAATTTGGTATGAAAGCTGCAAATGTCGAAACCATTAATATTAATAAGTCATAGTACTAGTTGTCCTCAAGTGCATCCATAAAGTACAAAACTTCAAGAAAATGCCTTTGGGCTTGGGTACTGAGGTTTAATTGCTTCTGATAACCAAAGCTGGACGGGCAAGTTTATGGCATTGTGCACTTTAGTATCTGACAAGATGAACTAAGCATCTTATGCAAACTACATGCATGAAGTTGGCCCCCACAAATAGAGACACTACAATGTTGTGTGTATGCACTTAGGCATGAAAAAAAAAAACATTACATCGACTACTGTGAATGCATGAACAAAAAGCAACTAACTCGCTCCACATATCAAATCAAAGCAAATGATGCAAACAGCATCCAAGTATCCAGTAAATCACTCAAATGCCAATACATAACAGGCACTGCTGAGTGCTGACAGTATCAGAAAACAAAGAATGCCATTGTTGGAACTAGTACTTTGCTTGAAACAATTATAATGAAGAAATCTGAGGTTAACTTTTTTTTTCACTAATGTGCAGGAGCACTGCGTGTCATTTCATTAAGAAGTGTAGGCAAGAGTACCAACCCACACACAAATAATCAAAACTTAGAACATTTACACCATTCAAGAAAATACAAAGCGACCAGGGGAGAATAATAAGCCTCCGGAGTTCTCAAGTCCCAGAACAGGTTAATAACTGTCGAATAAATGAAACAGTGAATAGACTAGGAACACAACCTTGCAAATCCTACAACAACAAAAACAAAGCCCTTTTATCCCAAGCAAATTGGGGTAGGCATCAGGCGGATCTTAATTTAAAGAAAATATGAATCCTCCGGCTTCCATTTCTACCATTTAGACACTGATAAATCTCGAAATGGTCTTGCCAACCACACTTAACCATGTAATCATAACATATACAGAGGAGAATACCAGATGCTCAAATACTTCCTTTGTTTAATAATGCTGGCTATTTTTATAAGTGATCGATTTTGGCATCTAATGCGCGGATTAACCAAGAAACAGAAATGGTCATGATAATCAATCACTGAGGTGTGTATTATGTCCTCCCCACGAACTTTCCATTCATTTAGGACAAACCATACCAGTTCAGACTTCAGAGATGAGAGGACATTTTATAGTAGTAAATCTGACAAAGAAAATAAGTAAAAGAATGTAAACTTACTCGATATCCAGCAGACTGTTTCACACGAGAAAGAGGATGTGGAAATTCACTAGTTGACCTGAATAAATTGAACAAGTCAGATACTCATTTGACAATTTTCCTCTCTCTTTTTTCCTCTTCAAAGAGAAGCGGAATATCAGATACTTACGTCCATGGCATGGTAAAGAATATATGAATGGGTACTTTCAGTGCTTCCGCCACATGTGTATGTCCTGAACAATATTGAGGCCAACAAGACAGAGGCTTATTATTGTCAGTATAGATAAGTCCATAATTGTAAAAGTTCATACTGGTTAGTAGATTAGTTCTGATTCACAAGAAAGAACATATGCGGGATGGAGATAATCAAGTGAAATATAGCATACTGGGGCCCTAAATGTACCATCGACTGGTATAACATTCTATTTGAATGCTTCAAGGTTCATAAGACACTGTTCAACTATTTTAGTATTTGGAATGACCAGTTGCCTTAAGGAATAACCAAAAACCAAGCAGCAATATAATTGAAAACTTGTAAGGGAAAAGAACTGTGGCCTGAGGCCTAATGCTTCAAACAGGCTAGGCCTGGGTAGTGTCATTAGGTCCCAAACTAAACTACAGCAAATTCAATCTTACAGTAAAACGGGTAATTGTACTGAATCTATTTCAAGAACAAAATTCTTTTTTATTTGCTCAGGATTTGCCCTAGTGTTAGGAGTACAAGTTTAATAAATGAACTCAACAAAAGAAACAAGAAAATCAGAGACTCTTACCATATGCAGGTGGATTTGCAATAATTGCATCCACTTTGAAAGGAATGCCGGTGTCAGGATCAGCATCCTTGCATGCAGGTAGCAAAGAAAATATAATTTCTTTAATCTGTTTTCTTTGAATAGCAATTTCAGATGGCCCTGAAGGTAGGAATCCTTTATTCTTCACCATGTCTGCTCAAATTATGAATATAACAAACATTAGATCTTCAAATAATTCTGAAAACTAGGAAAACAGCCATTCAAATAAGACAAAGAAAAAGACATACATTCAGCAAGTATTTTGGGATCTCCACCAAGAGGGTAAAACTCAAGGCCAGCTGTTAGTACAAACTCCTTGAAGTTGGCATGCGTTGCTAATCTCACACGATGACCATAATCCTGCAACATCAGAGATTACGACTGTGATAACATGCAGCTGGAAGAAGCACCAAAGTTAACTGGAAGGGATAGGATTTGAGTTGCAACAATTTTAACCCACACTAACCTGTAAGCGTTTTCCTATAGCAACAAATGGCTGCACATCTCCTCTTGTACCAACTATAAGTATAACTATTTGCATAGGAGGCCTGTAGGGTACGTCTGTTCCATCCAATGATTCTTCGATAGCAATTTCACCATAGCCATCCTCTGTTGCAACACCAGCTGTAGCTGGTTCCAGACCACTAGGCACATCAACAACCACCGTTCCATCATCTTTCACAGTAGCAATTCGATTTAGCATTTTGAGCTGCATAAGATGGGACACAAATAGGGTGGCAAAAACATCAGGAACAAATCCAGCAGTCACCTCAAATCACCTCACATCTAGGCATTTCAAACTACACAAGATGACGGAAAAGATACTTGAGAGGCAAAAGTTCCCTCATAAGCTGGAAGTCATGCACCAGATATTCCACTTCCTGAAGTCTACCTAAATTGGCCTGTAGGCTAACTGAAGACTCAGCAAAAGAGGGGCATAACTGTGTGTGTTAGCACCAAAGGCCGATTTGCACACAAGATTCATCGCAGAAGTAACATTTTAACAAGATTTGTATCAATAGAAACAATGTTGGCATGTAATTACAGTTTACATTAATTCCTTTTGTGAGGTTTGGCTTCTATACAGTAGCTGCAACTGTCCTTGATTTTGAGACAATGAAAACAAAAGGAATTAGTTGACTACAAATCCTACTCTGAAGGAGCATGTTTCTTTCAAGCTTAGGTATTTATACTCAGCTCAGTCTATGAGGAAAAAAAGATGAGTAGAACTCAAGTCTATGATAAAAAAAAGGAGTAAAAATACATGGAAGTTTTTATTCATTCGTAAGGACAGGGTAGAAATAAAGCACAGAACCAAGCCCATTCCACGGGTTTTTATTTCCATTCAGCTCAAGGCCATAAAATTAATGCAACAAGCAATTCATAGTCCATACATAAAGAGATGATTCAGATGCCCATTGTGAGAAAAGTGAAAAGCGTCTGAGAAGCAGCAGATAAATACAAGGGGGGCAGATATATGCACCTTCTTTTTTATCGGAATCTTTTCATCAAATAGCTGTTTAGTAGGATCATCAGCTGGATTATTTTGTCTGCGGCGCTCAGTTCTTGACCTTTCCAAATTTGATGGGCCAGGAGGTTCGTTGGTTATTTCATCATTCTTAATTACACCTGGCATCGTGCTTGATCTAGGGAGACTTCTGTCATCTACTGAAAAAAAAAGAAAGAAATATGAGTCATGTACTGAGGGAAAAAATAGATTATATTTTTATTTTCATAACTCCAACAAATCAGTTCGATAAACCACTATTCCAGAAAGAAGAGTTCCAACAAAGACACCAACTAGAAGCCAAGAAGTAATGTTGGCACGACAATGGCTAAAATTAGGTGCCAATAAAACAGGCGATTTTTCACGTGCTCGAATAAACGCCGAAAATCCTATCATGCGTGCAACAATATTATTCCGTGAGAGGCAAGGGGTCGGTCAGGCAGAGCAACGAACATTAGCCACACCTTGAATCCCAAGCACCAATATGGCCACTTGCCGTAACATTAACTGGAAACACCAACACAACTGTCCTTCCCCCGCACATGACGGTTCTGTGACATTAACATTATTGAGACCGGTTCTGAGACATTAACTGGAACTCCCTCACGCAACATTGCCCGCGCTAGTGATCCTCCTCCCGCGCATAACGGCTCAGAATAGATGGCCAAGTGGAGAACTAGAGGAGAATTGGCTAATCATTTGAGCGGAAAGGCAGTAACCCAGCAGACCCAACGCGGCTACTGCGACCACGAGCAGGGATCGGCGGAGGTGGTTATCAATTCGTGCAAAGGATACTGAACCTCCCCCACCCTGCCCGCCCGGCGGACAACACCCTAGGACTGCTGCGCGGAACCCTCAGCCACCATCCCCTCAGACAAGCAAGCAGAGGGCGGAGGCACGCGACGCGGCGGGAGGGAAGGAGATATCACCTGCGGCAGAGGACGACGCAATATCGGTGGAGGCGGCG
>LAPY01002008.1:58727-71312 GCA_000970635.1 Eragrostis tef | reverse complement strand
AAAAACAGCCTTCCCCTGGAATCGAACCCACAACATCACACCTCGGAACAAGTGCTCATACCCAGTCGGATGGAGCGAGATTGTTGTCTAGGAGAGACCTCCGAGACTATTTAATAAGGGCAGACAGGGAAAAATACCCCCTAATTAATCACTCCTTGGTATCCTAACTCATGTCCAAAACGACAGCAAATTTGACACCGGAGGGAGTATAGGGAAAGGATGAAAATAGGTACATCAGTGCGCTTGGAAGGGTATTTTAGTAATAGAAAGCTGGGGGAAAAAATTAAATTAAACGTAATGGATGATGATACAAATTCTGGTCGAAGGTTTGAACGGGATATGTAGTATATTTGGCCCTAAAAATAAAGTCTGATCTCACTTATTGGACGCTTATGTATACCCATCTTCGGTGTGGTATTTCCAGGTGCTTGTTCGAAAGTGGGATGCACAAGAAGAAAGGTTAATCAGACTGCCAGAAGAAGAGGTGATATCTTAAGTTCTTGTATTTTCAACCATGAACCATTCAGTTAGTAGTTTAATTATTTATTGATTTATGGCTGGACTTCTTCTCTGTATGCTGTCCTGCCTGATTGATAAGAGGATAATAGGAAATAAGATATTGTATCTTGATAAGATAACTGTTACTTTGAACCTAAACTATCATATTTCTACTAATCGTACCAATAGATAGATGTAAGCTGTAGTGGCACTAGTCTGTTGTTAATTAATTTTGCAAGAGGCCTCATGCTCTATTTCTGATCATTAATTCCTTACTTCACCTGGTTATGCACACCATAGTACTACATATTCTACTGGAATGAGATGGCACTTAGTCTTCAAAACCAATATTTCAATAAGATTAAAAAAAGCACATTTTGTTAAATGATAGTGCCCGACAGTCGGCAGCATCAAATTCTCATTATTTTTTTTCCACTTGGCGGGCTTTAACTGTTGCAAAATTTTATGTTTTAAAGCATAAACAGTACATCAATAATGCTTGAATAATACGGAAGATATATGGCTTCAACTGGAACGACATCTCTCCATATACCTAATCTTCTGAATCCGTACTAAATGTGACAAAAGTTAACACAGTGCACTAAATGCATTTAATTTACTTAACATGAATCAGGCATGGATTTGCACTTATCCCAAAGAATCCGGGCACCTGTAAAATCGCTGTGACTTGACGTAATATTGAATTGTGGATGCATGCATTTGTTTTTTCTTGAGTTTGGATGCTGAAATTCTTTTTTTTTAGGAAATCAGATACACAGAAGCAGTAAGATGTTTCGAGTTTGATGATCATCTTGGACCATATAATTTGGACTCTTTTGGAGACTGGAAGCAACTTTCAAGCTACTTGTCAAAGAGTGTCATTGAACGACTTGGTATGAGATGCCTTTTTTATTGCTTCGTTTATATTGGTTGGAAAATGGACACATTATAACAAGATTGATAAAATCAAAAGATGGAGCAAAAAGATCTGTATTTGCTTTTTTTTTTCTATCCAGAACCAATAGGAGGGGAAATTTCAATTGTGTGGGAATCATCATGGATGGATAAATCTCCCCAAAGTGACATGGAGAGACGTTTGATGGAACAACTAAGAGAAGGCAAGTTTGCAAAGGATGCTCCTGTGCAGTCTGAGAGGAGGGGATGCTACTACACAAATATCCCTGCTTCGGTGAAGCATAAGAACATCTCTAGGGATGAACTGACGGCTCTGAATTTGGACAAAGTAATGTTCTCACCATTTATAGTTCCACCGAATCTATATAACTGGCATTTGATGATACAAAGCTTGTCTTATCATTACATATCTACTCTTCTGTTCATTCATGTTGTTCCATTTAATTCATGAAGCAACTGTTCGTTTGAGATGAACCTATATATGACTATGTTTACCACATTTTTAGTTCTACATATGAAAAATAAGTATGTGCACATTACAATATAGTACAATCATAGTTAACACAGTATCAGTAGGCATTACATGGTAGGTGTATTATATTTCAACATGTTAATCACAATACCATCAATAATTCTCTCCAACTATAGTACAGTCTGCAAGACATGGTAACTTTTACCATACTGGATGGTTTGCTTAAAGTGAGTATTGACAAGGCTGCTTTACTTGTCAGACAAGCTTGCTGGAGAGTGTTTTAGCCAAAAGCTACCAAGGCCAGGAAGAGTTACTCTTGGGCGAGCTGCAGTTCGCTTTCATAGCTTTTATGGTATTGCAGACAAAACTAAACCTTTTCTGTTGTTAATGAGTTAGAGGCTCCGTTAGACTATCATCTGACGTATTTAAGTTGTGCAGATGGGTCAGTCACTAGAGGCTTTTATGCAGTGGAAATCATTAGTCAGTCTTCTTTTGAGCTGTAGCGAAGCTGTAAGTACTATCCTATTGTTAAAATTAAGCAGTTTACCTGCATACACAGGTGGATTTAGCTTCCTTTGTTGCATCCCTTTTACAATTTAAATGTTGGCAATAGTTGGTTATTTTGGGGCTAGATCGTTGTGGTTCTTATCTTTTTGGTTCCATTCTGCTAGCCATGTATTATCGCCTTAGAAAATTGCTTGTCCATGTTTTGCTACATCATGCATTGCAAATTTGAACGGCCATCTCAGGGCACACCTTGTTGAAGTTGATACTCCAGTCGAAATAATTTGTTAGGAATCCATAACTATTTGTAAGTAGTTGTATCTCATTAGGAATAAACTGTAGGCATTTAGTTTGTTTCTGAACATCCATTTCAGCATGCAGCTTGATGCAGCTAAGTCTCTATGCTTCTGTCAACACTGAGTTGAACTCCCCTCTTGGCTATTTCTAGTTTTCTATGCAATATTTAATAGTGTTGCATGATTGTTTGACCCTTTCTTTTGTCATCCCTGGCAGCCTCTTCATACAAGGACAAACATGTTTGTCAAGGTATTATCTGGCCGTTCTAACTTTTTATTTCTAGTGCTAAAGCATGTTTTACTAAATTATCCGAGCAAGTGTGGTCAATCAATGGGGCTAACAGGTATCACTATGTTGTTTGCTATACTGTGTTGATTCAGTTCATTAGGACAGTTTACTTTCAAATCAAGCATGGCTTTCAACGTACCCAAGATTCCAGGAGTAGTAGGGATATGGGTAACTCTCTGTTTCTGGATGAAGCATGGTTTTCCAGAGACATGTTCTTGTACCGTCTTTCCAAGGTAATTTTGTTGTTGGTTACAACTGACGAGATATATAGCATTATGTCCATTTCAACAATGCAAGAAACAAAATGAGTTTTTTTTTTCACTTCTAAAGTTATTTTGCAGACTTTTAGTCTATCTTCCCGTTAATATCCTGATCCCTTCATGCTGTTCCTTATGTTCATCCATCTTCTGCATTTAACTAACCTATCTTGTAGAAGAAATAAAATAGATATTAATGTTAGCTGAATGTTCTCAGTTGTCCAGACTCCATAACCTTTTAATCTTTCACTGCAGAATGAATCAAAGTTCTACATAAACTCGCCCAAACATGTTTGACGTTAGCAAATTTTAGTTATATTTGAATTTGAGTCTGAACTGTGAAATAGTTTTCTTGAAAGTATGCCAGCGTCTTAATAACTTGGTCGACATGAACCGTTGATTTTACATTGTTTCTCTTTCAGGATTTCCTTACTGTGGTACTTGAGGCCCATGTCGTGGATGGAGATCTTCTATCATGGGTCGGTATTCCTGAAACTTCTCTTTCTGATGGCACAGAATTTTCTAGCAATTCTGCATTTCAGACTTGAAATTTGCATTGAAATCTTAAAGTGAGTACCTAGCTTCTGATCTGTGACTTAAAATACCACAGGCAGAAAGAGTTATCTAGTTACTGTTGTCCCTGGATTAACGTTCACAAACGATGTGACCAGACCATTAATTCTTTGACAATTTTGTTGCAATTTCATGTGCATGAACAAAAAAAAAAATTGTATGTCAGGTTTTATGTGAGTAAATGTATTCTTCAAAGGAACATAAAGGTAATGTTATATCTCGGTTACAGAGCAAATAAGGTGTTGCTAATTATAACTGAGCATTGTCACTACAGCTGCAGAGACATGTTTCAGATATATTAGTGTGCATTGTTGTATAAATTTTAAAACTGTTGAATTTTGTACACTTAATAACATGTCCTTCTGTCTCCAGTCTAGAAAACTTAAAGCACTTCTGGAGACCACATTTGGATGGGATCTAGAGAACAATGCGGTGAACCTTATTGATGAAGATGACGAGGTGAATACAGATCCTCATCTAGTGATAGCACTAATCTGTAACACTTCAGTAAAAAAACTAACAGTTCTTTTCCATATGACTGCAGTTTGCGCCTGTGGTTGTGGAAATGAATGGGTCATAGTCTGGTAAAATCACATTCCATGAAATCTCGCGAGGATATGGTACCCTCCTAGGAATGCAAAAGAGCTGTCCAACTCTTTACTTGGATTGGTATGTTGAATACTTGAATCATGAAAGGTGCTACAGAACCGTTTTATGCCTAGCTTGCTGCTGGAATCCTAAGATTCTTTCTTATGATCCTTTTTACAGTTATTAGGCACACAGTGATGCACGGATGCACAAATTTTATTGCCTGTATCGATGCAACATACCTGACTAATGGTTGACATGCTTACCAGTTGACTACTTTTTTGAAGATAGAGTTGAATATGTCCTCACTTCAGTAACCCTTTGGCATCCTAGTTTCTGGAGGCACTCTAGTTTCTGTAGAGTGCCATGTAAATATTTGGAGAGCTTTACCGTGTATATTGGATGGTGGTGCGATGTGCATACGATGTTGCAGACTATGAACATTATGAGTGTCCTTTTTTTTTGTGTGGGAAACTACGGTGGGGTTTGCCCGCTTGAATTCTCTCATTTAACTGAAAGCAGCTTGTTACAACCACAAAAGAGTACAATTCAAGACGTCATAGGTCGAGGTGTTCAGTTAACAATGAGAAGACTACTTAAGAGTTGAGACATGGTATTTTTCCCCCCCCCCCCCCTCCCCCCAACTATTAGGGGTAGCGCAATCTACACCTTGAATTACAAAACCGGGTATCTGATACCCTGAACTCATCACCCGGTGCAATTTACGTCTCTAGGCGGTTTTGTCTTACGTGGCAATAGGTCTCACACGTCAGGTGCCACGTCACTCTTCATTCTCTTTTTCATTTTTTTCCTCTTCCTGCTAAACACCAGCCTAGTGAGGCATTAGGTTGAACAGGTTGTGGGCGACGGCCACATCGTCGCCAAAGCTTCTCGAAGTGGCCTTCGACAGCCTAGCCCTTCACTTCTTCGGCTTCCTCGCTGAGCTTAGCTTCGGCGGCGGCGGCGCCAACGCGCACCAATGGCTCCCGCCCGTCGCCCATCGAGCTCGGCGCACGCCACTGTGGCCTCGAATTTGCAGCCGCCCAGCACCACGGTGGCCTCGGTGCACGCCATGGCGGCCTGCTGCACGACAGGGCATGAGATGCCTTCCTCGTCTCGCCCTGTGCCACTCACCGCCACCGCTTGAGCGCAATTCGATGTCAGCGCAAGTCCGTCGCCATTGGCGAAGTTCAGGTGGTAGCATTCGAATGGAACGCTTCGCTGTGTGACGCGTAGCTCCCGCCGTGCAAAGATGATGTGCATCAGCAGCCGAACGCGTCCGCGGCGGGGCATTGCCCTCCGTTCACGATGGCGTCGTCGCCGTACGCGAAGCCCGCGGGCGCGGAGACACCGGATGGCAGCGGCGCATGTTGAGGACCAGCCCGCCCTCCGCCATGGCCTGCTCGGCCACCCAAGCAGTTGGGCGAGCGTGGAGGCGGCGCTGCAGGTTTCATGCGCCCGATGTGTGGGGTGGCAGGGGAGGAGAAGTTCATGGCAGGGGAGATGGTGGCGGCGTTGCGAACAACGAAGCGGGAGATGGATGCCCCGGCGAGGGCGGCTGAGGCCATGGGAGTCGTCGACGGGGTGGTGGCAGCGGCAACATTTGAGGAGGGGAGTAGGCGTCGGGAGGAAGAGAAGAAGAGAGAGGGAAAAAAAAGAAAAAGAATTGAATAAGTGACGTGGCATCTGACGTGTGGGACCCACTGTGCCACGTAGGACAAAACCGCTCTCAAAACCGTCCAGGGAGTGAAATTGCACCCACCCCTATAGTTGGAGGACTGCGGTTACCCGGTTTTGTAATGCAGGGTGTAGATTGCGCTATCCCCTATAGTTGAGAGAGGCGAAAAGGACTTTTCTCTATTTTTAAGCACCGTTTCGGGATTGAAGAACTTAAGAATCAACGCCACCTGCCAATTTCTGTGCAAAGTTAAATCCTCCAGGGCCAATGGTTTGGAAAACATCAAAACAGCAGATCTCTTATGTTTGCAAGCAACCCCGGAACAAAATTGCTTCCGGTGCAGTCCGAATTAGTTGAGAGCACCCCTACTCCAGCATGCACAAGAATCGATTATTAGCTCCATCACAATGATCAACCTACACACACAAAAAGAGCCTCACACAAACGCGACCGTGGACATGTGCTCCTCCCAACTTGGGGTTTACCTTATATGTCCTAGATAGAAATTCGAATGGAACAAAAGATTCTATGAATCGTACTGGCATTTAACTAAGCTTCACAGTACGCGCTTATGGTGGTGGCCCACTTGTCTGTGACAAAACTATAGCTCCTCCTTTTGGGTCTTTTCGCGGTAATTCAACATGGCATGTGCCTGGAGGGCCTAGTCACTTTGTAATTTTGTGTTGCACCTGTTGAAAAAGAGGTGCAAATGGAATCTAGTAACATGTGGCTCCCTCATTAACCTTGGGATGGGGGTAATTTATTTGGAGGTCTAAGCTAGCTTTAAACTAACCTTGACAGCAGTAGGATGGGTGTGAGGTGATTATGTGCTGGGGTTGCTTTTTAGGGTTTCAGTTCGCTGGTTCTTTTCTTACCAGCACAACACTATCATATGGTCTGCCCTTGTTTATAAGCATTTCTGGTGAGTTCTTCCATGCAGTACTTGTACGCTGATTTTTTCACTCAAGAAAAAAAAGTCTTGAGGTTTTTATTTGGTGGATCGTTAAAGTATTTTTTTAGAGAACTCTCTCTCTCTCTCTCTGTGTGTGTGTGTGTTATTTTCTCTTTTTTGGGTGGGGGGTTAAACTGTACAGTTCATGCAGTAAAAAATTGGTTGGACAATTTAGCATCTCTGCCGTAATATACTAGCAAAACACTCTACTTGGATCTTGAAACGAAAACGGGCATTGCATTGGGATCTAGAACATCTTGTTTATAGGAGTAAACCTGTTACTCCAGCTTTGTGCCTGCAGGCTGCAGAGCAAATTAGCAGTAATTTAGTGGCATCCAGTAAGAAGAATTTTTACAGCTAGCTGGACCTGTACTTTTCCAGGATCCACATGCACAGCATGATTCGATCCTTGAAGTTTTAACAGTATAATCTCTACATGGAGCATGTCTTACATCTCACCTTGTTACCGTCAATCGATTATGATTCTATACTGCATAGATTAGATCAGTTTCTTGAAGTTTGAAATGTACGATAAACACTATTAATCAGAACAAAAATGGTCAGCATTTGGGAAACATGCTGCTTGTAGTAATAACCTTAACGATTTTCAATAGTGCTGGTAACTTTAACATGTTGAGTCTTCTACTCTTCTCCTTCTTATTTTCCATTGAATGGATTGTCATCGATTCTGCTTTCTACTTTCCCTTGAATGAATTGTCATCGATGCAGGTGTGATATGTTCTCTTGTGCCATATTCAGGAATGATACTGCATCAACACCAATTAATTTAGCGCCATTTTGACCAAATATCAAAACTGGGCAACCAATAAAATTAATAATGTTGATTATGAAACAAGTAACAGACCGGAAAGGCATTACCAGGCTAGCGTTTTGAAGTGAAAACCAATTTACATGGTTGGGAATATACCATGCCCCTTGATGAAGTTTCAAACGTTTCTAAAATTTTTGAACAACGTTTGTGGAGTGCATTCTGCACTCTTCCACTGGTTAACAGTTTCAGCATGATGTTTCCTCAACCATGAATTGTCGAAAATGGTACTCCCCCCTCTGAAACAATTATTATTATTTTAGCTTTGTCCTAATATAGATTAAAAAAAATATCTTTGACCATTTTTTAAGAAATTTTTATAGTAGCAACATACGAATTACATATTCCAAAACTATTTCTCATATTGAGTCCCAAATTATGATTAGCTTTGTTGTCAAACCTTTATTTTTTTAGAAATTGTCGGTCAAAGATACAAATATTTGACTTTGAGGACAAGAGTAGAATGATGATAAATAATTTGAAATGGAGTAATTTGAAGGCAGCACTGGCCAGTATCTAAAAGCGTTATATTCAGTGTACTTAACTCTTTCAAACCAATCATAATGTCTTAAATGCACACGAGTGTTGAACTGTCTTGTCACTATTCAAGGATGCTAATTAGCCTCAAATAGGCACCATGTGCCCAACTTTTCAATGTGGCCCGGTTCTTTATTCCCCCAAAACCAGGAACTAGTATGACCTAATCAATTGAGTGACACCTAACAGCAAAAGAAACAACTAAATTTTATAAACCAAAACCTATATGCATGGAACCAAAAGACACCTTTTTGACCAGGAATTAAGAATAAAGGGAAAATTGTGATTCAGAAGACTCTGAAACAAGAACAGCTTGGAATTTTCTTTGGTTCACCTTTTTTCTTAGCATCCTTTAATCGTTCACTTTCGTCTGTAAGATGAGGATGAGCTTATTGTCTTCTTGAGAGACCAGGATGTTTCGAAAGCTATCTCCATTTTCGAATTCTGCTGGATTCTGATTATCCCCCCTTTACAGGTCAAACTGCTTTCAGATGATTTGGTGCTTTGCCAGCTTTGTAGATTTCAAATTGGGTATATTACCGTGTTCCATTGCTGAAAGGATGAGTGGAAATGTGACAGGGTAACTAAGTAATCTAACTCTAAACCCTTTTACCAAACAACCAGATGTACTAGATTTTTCTTATAATCTTTTTCATAACGTCCTAAGAAATGTACCTCATACAAAAATAATAAACCCACAAATGATATGTAATAACATGGAAAAAATGGTATCATAACTGCATATTACCCACTAAGAACCACACCGCTTTACCATAAACCAAAATTAATTCATATTTGCAAAAACAACGTACTACTACCTCCGGCATTTTTTTTAATGTTGGGAGAGCTTCGTTTAGCTCACTCTACATCAACAAAAAATGTTTAGTGAGCGTATATTATATTACCAGTTATTATATATGCAGCTTCAGACAAGATCGGAGCATATTACACATGCTTCCTACCAATCTTTACATGGGCTCATGAACACAGGAAAAGTAAGCTCCAAAGTAGTTACCCTTGTGACGCGTGACAGTTTTAGCGGTGGTACTAGTATGTATGTATTGGGGACAATGAAGGATTAAGCCGACCACAAGCCACATCCTAGGCCATTGATATGATGCCGCCCAATTCCTTCTGCTTGACACCATTCCTCAAAAGAAACCCCAGCACCATTCAAATCAGAACACTTTGAGCTAGAGATGCTTTTCTTGGGTCACAATTGACTAGTTACCTGCAGCCTAACATGGCTCCAATTTAAATAGGTAGCCGCACGCCCAGAGCCCGATGCCAAGCCTACATTTTTAATAGTAGATTAGACAGAGGGTTAGACTGTAGTGTAAACACTGTTAATCTAATAGGAGTAGTAGTACTTGGCTAGGAATAGAAAATCATAGTGTAATGCGGTAAAATTGCTAAGGCATTACCACTTCTTAGAAGTCACCCCCATGCCACCTCACTGTGAATGTATGTTACCTTTTTTTTTTTAACATTTTGAAGTCGTTTACCTTTTGCATTGGTCGGCAATTATTTGTAACTATACAATGAAGCATTATATTCTCCCAGTAGTGGATAACAGCAACAAGTGTCAGATTAATTTAACATAATATGCTAGCAAACTCGTGAGAACTAACACAAATCCTATAAAAGTATGTAAATTATATAGACCAAGCCTAATAGATAATCACAGATTAAATGGTGAAAGATTAAACTGGCGCAGCTGCACGCATGGAGCCGATGACAACTTGAGAAGGCAGCACGTATGCATCTGCGGAGAACACATGGACGTATAACTCAGTGAAGATGCATCACTCGATGATATCATCTGCTTAAGCATATAGTATTTCATTAGTTAATTTTGTTTAGCCTTGTAGCTCGTGACAGTAGCATACATATGCATATGCACCTGCTCTCAGGCGCGTGACGTACGCGTGATCCGATGAATAACCCCATGCCGGCATCTTCCATTCTCTATGCACAAAATAAACCCCTTCAAGTATTATATTAGATAGGGACAGGCTTGCAGTGTCCTACACTATTTTTCAATGGATATATCCATAGGCTAGGAATCAAGCAATTGTGAAACTGCTCTAGGGTTACCACGGCCTATTTACAGAGCCATTGATTTGATATTAAATTAAATGACATATATTAACTTAATGTTTGGCAAACAAAAGAGGCTACGCTCGCTTTCGAGGGCTAGAAATCGATATATTAATTAATTGAAGAAAAACAATTACCCACCATTGCTGTTACAAAAAATTAATCTGAAATGCCCTCACGTGTTGTAAACAATTCCCACTACAAGATGGAAAAAACTTCTCACCACTGCCATTATAAAAAATTTAGTCCAAAACACCTCCACATGTTTACCCACCATTATTATCACGAAACAATAGTTTGAAATATCCATATATAAGTTTACAAACTACA
Source organism: Eragrostis tef (assembly GCA_000970635.1). Lineage (NCBI taxonomy): Eukaryota > Viridiplantae > Streptophyta > Magnoliopsida > Poales > Poaceae > Eragrostis > Eragrostis tef. Next base: position 60,494 of record LAPY01002008.1, on the reverse strand, counting down.
CACTATTGTCGTTGCAAAAACAATCAACTGAAAATGTATTCAGTATAATACAATACTAGGCATGTAAATGCAAGGAAATATATTTTACTAGGCTGCATCATTGCCAGATACTCCAGGTCACATTTTTGAGTAACTCTGTTTTCTAAACTAATATCCAAGTCACAGACATATAACACACCGCGGCACGAAACCAGAAAAACCTTTTATGTTTTGTTGAAAAGGAAAGATAATTGCTTAAAATGGCCAAAACTAGCGCAAAAAGTGATTATGTTTTTTAGTGAAATCGTTTCCAAGAAGGCACATAATCAGAAATAAAAGTTCAGAATCGGAAACTCAACCGGATGGAGTCTTGTCGTGTGGCTACATGAACATAGGTATTGTGTGTGTGTTATGCTGCATTCTAGTACTCTATTTCAACTACAATGATGTTATTTGCAAATAATATTATTTACATAATTTTTTTGAATAAGATGAATGTTTAAAAATGATGTCTGAAAATGCAAAGTTATTCTGGGACGGAGGGAGTATGGTACTCTATTTCAACAACAACATTTTCATTGTAATTTCAGTCTTACACTTGAAAAAACTGCGAAAAAGATTTGAGGAAATAAGATTCTCGCTCTGTTTAGAAACATGCTACATATTCATAAGAGTACGGACTTAGTATCTCGCATTTGGTGGGCGTCAATAGTACTTTTGCCCTTGGATAAACACCCCCATTAACTAACTGATGTAAGCTTCACTCACCCGCATGACACATGAGCGGAGCCCAGGGCCGCATCCCAGCCGTCCAACACGCAGCGTGGCGCATCAAGAAAGAGTTGAAGACACAAGGCTAGATAGAACAGGGGGTGCCGTGACAGGGCAGCGCTATCTGTCTCCTGTGGTAGTAGGTTTAGCATTGCGTTTTGGAAATAGTTTAAAGCAGAAAAGGCAGCGCACCAAGCTAGTCCCTAATTTGTCCGTGCCGCCCCAATTTTTTTCCGCGCTCCAATGCGGCCTGTTTCTCTCTCCACCACCAGCAAGAGAGAGAGAGAGAGAGAGAGAAGAGAAACAACAAGGGGCCGGAGCATTGAGGGTTTTGAGGAGCCCGATGCATCGGTGCAAGAACCCTCCATTCATCATCCACCCCGCTCCTGCAACAAGCAAGCAGGCCGCAGGACACAAGCAAACAAACACCTTTGAGGGTTTTGAGGAGGAGAGAGAGAGAGAAACAAAAGAGGAGAGAGAGGGGAGAGATGTGTCGTCCACATTGAATCCGTTTCCATCTCCATAGAGATCATCGCCGGTCGCTCCGGGCAGCAAGCAAGCAGCTTGCTTGGTGCATTGCGCATTTTTTTTTTGATGCGGCGGCCATTGTTGCCATCGCCAAGCCCCATGCGCCGCCGCCACCTCCTCCTTCCCTTCCTCTTTCTCTACCTCCTCTTCGCCGCCGCCTGTTCCTCTGCTTCCAACTCTGAGGTCGCGTTCCTGACGTCGCGCGGCCGCCGGACTGGTCGCCGGCGGCCGCGTCGCCGTGCAACTGGTCGCACGTCTCCTGCGACGCCGGCGGGGGCGGCGTGACGTCGGTGAGCTTCCGGTCCGTGCACCTGGCGCCGGCGACCGTCCCGTCGGGGCTCTGCGCGGCGCTTCCGGGCCTGGTCTCCTTCGTGGTCTCCGACGCGAACCTCACCGGCGCCGTCCCCGACGACCTGTGGCGGTGCCGCCGCCTCGCCGTGCTCGACCTGAGCGGGAACGCGCTGACGGGCCCCGTGCCGGCGTCGCTCG
>LAPY01002008.1:38575-56410 GCA_000970635.1 Eragrostis tef | reverse complement strand
TCCCGGCGGGCCTCTTCGCGCTGCGCAACCTCACCAAGCTGCTCCTCCTCTCCAACGACCTCTCCGGCGCCATCCCGCCCGAGGTCGGCAAGGCCTCCTCCCTCGTGCGGCTAAGGCTCGGCGGCAACCGTTTGGCCGGAACCATCCCGGCGGCCGTGGCCGGGATGAGGAGCGTCACGTTCCTCGACCTCGCCAGCAACCGCCTCGCCGGGCCGGTGCCTCCCGAGCTGGGAAACTGCTCGCAGCTCCAGATGCTGGACCTCAGCAACAACTCGCTCACGGGGACCCTGCCGGAGACGCTCGCCGACGTGCACGGCCTCCAGGAGATCGACGCCTCGCACAACCGCCTCACGGGCCCCGTCCCCGGCGCGCTCGGCCGGCTCGAATCCCTAAGCCGCCTGGTGCTCGCCGGCAACTCCCTCTCCGGCCCGATCCCCTCGGCGCTGGGCCAGTGCCGGAACCTGGAGCTCCTGGACCTCAGCGACAACGAGCTCACGGGCACCATCCCCGACGAGCTGTGCGGCCTGGACGCGCTCAACATCGCGCTCAACCTGAGCCGGAACGGCCTCGCTGGCCCGATACCCGCCAAGATCTCGGCGCTGCACCATGCCGACGGCTCTGGCGAACGCGACCTCGCTGGTGCAACTGCAGGTCGACACCAACGGGATCTCGGGCCCCATCCCTCCGGAGCTCGGGACGCGGCTCTCCAACCTGCAGGTGCTGTTCGCGTGGCAGAACCAGCTGGAGGGCGCGCGTCCAGCCTCGCCGGGAACGCCGGCCTCTGCACCAAGGGCGGCGACGTCTGCTTCGACGCCAGCGGCCGGCCCGTGTCGTCTGGCGAGGAGGACGCGAGCCGCGTGCGCCGGCTGAAGCTGGCCATCGCGCTGCTCGTGACGGCGGCGGTGGCCATGGTGCTGGGAATGGTCGGCATCCTCCGCGCGCGCCGGACGGGCATCGGAAAGGGTGGCGACTCGGAGAGCCGCGGTGGAAACAGCGACCTGGCGTGGCCGTGGCAGTTCACGCCGTTCCAGAAGCTGAGCTTCTCGGTGGACCAGGTGGTGCGCAGCCTCGTGGACGCCAACATCATCGGCAAAGGCTGCTCCGGCGTGGTGTACCGCGTCAGCATCGACACCGGCGAGGTCATCGCCGTCAAGAAGCTCTGGCCCCACGCCGCGCCGTGCGGCAAGGACCACGACGTCACGAGCGGCCGCGGCGTCCGCGACTCGTTCTCGACGGAGGTGCGCACGCTGGGCTGCATCCGCCACAAGAACATCGTCCGCTTCCTGGGCTGCTGCTGGAACAAGACCACGCGCCTGCTCATGTACGACTACATGCCCAACGGCAGCCTCGGCGCCGTCCTCCACGAGCGACGCGGAGGGGGAGGGCTGGAGTGGGACGTCAGGTACCGCATCGTGCTTGGCGCAGCGCAGGGGCTCGCTTACCTGCACCACGACTGCGTGCCGCCCATCGTCCACCGCGACATCAAGGCCAACAACATCCTCATCGGGCTCGACTTCGAGGCCTACATCGCAGACTTTGGGCTCGCCAAGCTCGTCGAGGACGGCGATTTCGGACGGTCATCCAACACCGTCGCCGGATCATACGGCTACATCGCACCAGGTACGTCTTCTGAATTTCTGGACATCTTCAAATTAAATGCAGAGAACAAACTCACAAACTGAACACCAAAAAATGCAGAGTACGGGTACATGATGAAGATCACGGAGAAGAGCGACGTGTACAGCTACGGCGTGGTGGTGGTGGAGGTGCTGACGGGGAAGCAGCCGATCGACCCCACCATCCCCGACGGCCTCCACGTCGTCGACTGGGTGCGCCGCTGCAAGGGCGCCGCCGACGTGCTCGACCCGGCGCTGCAGGGCCGGAACAGCGCCGAGGTGGAGGAGATGCTGCAGGTCATGGGCGTCGCGCTGCTCTGCGTCAGCCCCACCCCAGACGACAGGCCAACCATGAAGGACGTCGCCGCCATGCTCAAGGAGATCCGCCTCGAGCGAGAGGAATTCGCCAACGTCGACGTGCTCCTCAAGGGAGGCGCAGGCGCGTCGCCGCCGCATCCTCTTCCCAAGGCCACGTCGTCGTCCACGTCCAGCACGCCGCCGTACCGGCAAGGCCTCCCCGGAAACAACAGCCACAGCAACAGCGGGAGCAGCAGCAGCTTCTCTGCCATCTACTCCTCGTCCAAGGCCAAGACGCCATTCGGCTGAAATCAATCGATCGAGCAGGGCTGCCAAATCAAATTTTCAGCTAGCTAGCAGATGAACAATGTTCCAAGATTATGGTATTTTGTGTGTTTGAATCTGAAAGGCGACAAGCATTTTGTAGCAGGTTGCGATGGTGGCGAGCCGTGTAAATGAAGGGAAGAGAGGGTTAAGGATAGGGTGTTTGCAATTCTTTTTCTTCTTTTTTTTTTTTCTTTTTGGAGGACTTAGCTAGGATTTAGACCTTGAAGCCAAAAGGCTTGGTGCCTGTTTCATGCGTGTTCAGTGTATGTCTGTTTGAATAAAAGATCAAAATTTGGTAGAATGCCCAAAGGTATGTGCAAAGATTTGCCAGCTGGTATTGAGTGTACTGCCTGCAGTGCTTCAGGATCAGACGACGCTCTGATGTAAAATCACAGAGGGTGCAGAGAGATTTTTGGGCAGATGCAAAATTACCAGTCTGTTTAGGAGATTAATGAGAATTACTTGAATCTCTCACTGATGAGTTCTTCTGTTTGTGTACTTCAGAGGGCCAAACAGAGAAGATCAAAGCGCTTTATTCACAGTAAGACAGAGAAATATGACGAGGCATATATTTATGGCTACATGAATCGACATGTTAAAATTACCCTCTTTGGGTTATCATAGAAGGATCTGTCAATGCTTTTACTACATTTTAAGTAATATGAAGCTAACAAAAAATAGATTCAGGTCAATGCCATACCTCAAAGATTATAAAACGTCACTAGCGTCAAATAGAGGGTAGAATTTTACAACAGACCAAGTTATCATAATCTGAAGCCAAAAAAACAGCCTTACTAGCTTGCTGCATAAGAACAGCATTGGACATCTTTCACTTGCAAAACTGGCAAATAAGCATTTTTCTTATCATTCACTCGAAAGATTCAAGTATGACTCACTTACTAAAATCCTAAATACAGTATAGTGATGATTCAAACTTTTCTCCCCATGCAACCTGTAGACTCCTCCGAGTGCTCTGGTAACTGGATTAGGTAAAGCATAGAAGACACGCTTGAATCTTTGATGAACAAGCGCCATTGCACACCTTGAAACAAACAAACAAACAAAAGATGAAAATAAGAAGATAAAATTCATACCAAAAGTTAGATATGAGTGAATATACATGGCGCATGGTTCCCAGGCTAGGTAGATATCAAATCCTGTGCAGAGATATGGGTCTGGTGGCTTCTGACAAATCACTGAAGCATGCTCCATCTGCATATTGTTCAATGTATATGTATCATCTAGTAAATGCTATGTCCTCTTGTGCACAATTCCCACAAGCAAGACCGTAGGAGAGGAGAGAACTAGTAATTTTTTTTTGAGTGAATTGCAGCCGCCATCCTTGAACTTGTAACGAAGTCCCATCCAGGTCCTGGTACTCCCAAACTGCTAAATTAAGGTCCTTAATCTTTGTTAGCTGGCTAAGTGGGAGTCCAAAACGCCCTTCACCGCCCCCCGCCTGCTTGCGTCTGCCAGCGTGGATGAGCGGGAGGTTTCGCGCCTGTTTCTTGTTGCCATTTGACAGTGAACCCCCTGAAATTACTTGCGCATGTTTGATTGGTCACCATTGCTCCCCAGGTGATCGAACTGTACACCTGTCTGTTAAAATCTGCATGCCATGGCAAGACAAATAAAAATCTCAATCATACAAAGCAACCAGAGTGAATACGACAAACCAATTTTTCATCCCAGATCAATATGCATCATAGCGTAGAGATATAATCCTGAATTAATTTCAGATAGCATGGTAACAGATTCATTAGCTTAAAGTAGTGTTTTGCTGCTACTAATCAAATAGTAGTCATGAAAGCATCCAGACATAGTTTTAGTGTTGATCGAAGCATCACAAGAGCAACCATAAAGCTCTGTGCACAAAAGAAACTTATATGCCATTCAGAAAACAAACATTGGCATGTACAAAAGATTCACAAAAGGCTAATTTAATAGGCAATCACTTCTTTTTTGTAGCCGGACCATCAGTTTTCTTCTTTGCTGGGGCCTTCCGCTTTCTTGTCAATGTTGCCTTCCCAACTTTGGATGCAGTTGTCACTGGAACTGGGCGTAGCACAGGTTGGTTCTGTGAGATGAAAGTACAATCCGGCAATGGTCCAATAGGCTATGAGATGTGGCCAATGTTTGATGCCTGCAGAATTAGAATGTTTTAAGAATCAGTGCGAAGCAAAAGTACTAGCTGATAATCATTAGATTCTGTATGATAAGCTGACCTCATTCAACATCTGGCTAAGCATAGTTTCACCAAGTTGCTGCACCCCAGCCTGTGTCAGACCTATATCCTACAATTTTGTGCCGAAACTTGAATATTAATAAATGGAACTAAAAAAAATCTTTACTGCCTACTATAATGTTACCTGTGTGATCACTGGTTCATCTTCAAAGGTGGTCAACAGCAACTTGATTGTTAAGCACATGGTCAGGTTTGATTCCTGCCTTCTTGAAAGCACATCCAGCAGAATTGTGATTTTGTTGCTTGCACCAGCCGCATGGATGGTACCATGCCTGGACATTTTTGGGCCATTCTTTCCTTGAACTTCGTGTGGTTGCTTCCTCCTTGATTTAGGTGGCCTACCAGGCTTCTTCTCATACACAGGTGGTAGAACTGGAGGTCCATTGGTCTTCTCCCATGTAGACTTGTCACTGCATGGCATTACTAGTCAACAATCTGACTGAAGAATACCAAAAATCTTCTGAAGACAAGGATCGCGATAGTGAATCCTTACGGATTAGCCTCCAAGTCCTTGGAAAATTGGAACAATTATACACAGACTGAAAAGAGACTTATCCGAGTGATTTCCAACTGATTTCAACTCAGCCGAGCCATTTTGTCTTGTCCTACTAGTCACAAGATTATTGTTCCCACTGAATCAATGTCATCAGCCTTTTGTCTTTTTCATCAGAATTCATACTTTTGCTTTTGCAGGAACGTAAAGTGCCTTTGTAGACTGTACTCGTCCTTCGATCTTATCCGTTCTCTTCCCTTTCTTCTTTAAATAAGGCTTGCATAGCAGCCCCAAGCATCAGCTACCACATACTAAGAAAGCCAAAATGGTAGGAAAACAACCAACGAAGAAGAAAGGCTCATCTCCACTCCTCAGACACCAGCTAGTGCCACAACTCCCGGCTCTACCAATGCCTCCAATGGAGAACTTAGCCCTAGTTGAAGCAGTTGCAGACAAGCCTCCACTCGTTGTGGTTCCACCTCCACCCGAACTAGAACTGCCTTCACAGCCCGAGTTCATTGACATCTCTTCTGGTGATGAAGCTTCTGGCCAACCTAGGAGTTACCTGCCGGGAGGATGTGCAGACCTACAGCCAAGAAATTGTGGAGTGGCTAGCACGACCAGGAGCCGCACCTGCCAAGGTTGAGAGAATGCTCCACTAGAAGTTTTTAGTTCTTGTGCTCATGTTGTTTACTTGCAGTTTCATCTTGTATTTTGTGGAATAGCATCTCAGCATGCTTTCATTTGTTTGTAACTTGCATTCTGTACTGCATACCGATTGTTGAAATAAAGAAAACTCCTCTATGTTGTGAGAAGACAAATGCCGTAGATCTTGGAGATCCAAAACATGCAACACTGCAGCCTGATGGAGTGACCTCAATCAGGTTATTCAAATCGAACACCTATATTTCCGAGTCATTGAGACCTCAAAAACCAATCAGCCGAGTGACTTTTGGACTAAAGTGTGAACTGAAATAGTAACCGCTTAATCATAAAGGTTGCCAAATCTGCACCTTCCAAAACGACGGCTCATCAATCTGAACCGTCAAAATTTAATTCTCGCTCTTAAAAAGGAAATTGACTTCTCACCTTCTTCCAAATCACAATCTTCCTCCATTTACGCCAGACTCAAACCCTAATCACCCTCTAGCAATCCTTCCACCCAGATCCACAGTAATCTCCGCCGCCCCACGCCGCCGTCATGAGGAAAGGTCAGAAGAGAGCCTCCAACCGCGGCAACAAGCCATCTGCCTCACCGCCGCCCACCGATGAGGACGCCCGATGGAGCGCATCCACCATGGGCGAAGAGGAGTGCCAAGCCCTAACAAATTCTGGTGTTCTTCCGGATAGGGAAATCATCGGATGGCGGCCAGCCAAAGAAGAAAACTTCCCAACCCCCAACACCGATGAAATCGTCGTCTTCAAGTCCTTCTTCAATCACGGGTTAGGGTTACCAACTCATCCTTTCTTCCGGAGCATCTTGTTCTACTATGGTGTGGAGTTAATCAATTTGAATCCCAACTCTATTCTGCACATCTCGATCTTTATCACTCTATGCGAGGTGTTCTTAGGCATCCACCCGCATTTCAATCTTTTCCGGCACTTGTTCTTTCTTAAAGCTCAACCGAACAATGAAAACCCTGTAATTGTTGGTGGTGTTGGCTTCCGATTGAGGAAGAAGAGCAAGTACTTCGATATTCCGTTCAAGAATAAAAATGAAGGGTGGCATGCCGAGTGGTTTTATGTCAAGAATCACTCACCCAGCCTGCCCCCATTCAGAAATATTGCACCAATTGTTAAGGAATGCTGGAAACAAGGTCCCACTACCGATGAAATGATTCAAGTTAATGATTTGCTCGGAATGATAGACAATCTGAAGGTGAATGCTCAACATAGAAGTCTGACTGGGCCAATGATTGCCGTTTCCTTCTGCAGTAGGAAATTCCAGCCTTTGAAAGACAGCCAGTCCTGCATGGGAGTGGCTCGGACAGGATGACCCTAGCAATGAAACTATCACTGGGGACACTGATGCAGTCATTGAGAGCCGAGTCAGAAACTTCTTTGCTCCAGGGACTGAAGTTGAACATCCTATCGTTACAGGATTTCACAAGAACAACTCCCCCCCATTCGTAAGTGTTTGCCAAGTAATTTATTTTCTTTCCAGGGTAAACCAATTGGACTGACTAAAAAGTATCTCTTTCCATTTTATGGGACAGCCCAATTCATGATATTATCCTGCCGAAGAAGAAGCACAAGGTGGATATTCTGAACTTTACCTCAATGGATGATGTCATTGACCAAGCCATCCCAAGTGAAGATGAAGAAGAGAACGATAATGCTCCTCAGCATGAAGCCGGTACCAGTCTTCCTTCAGCCAACTCCCCTCGTTCTAAAAGAACAATGAAGGAGGTTGGCTGGCCCAATGGCAAACGCCAGAGAACTCATCAGAGCAGTCCTCCACCGAGTGAAGGACGAGTACAGGAAACAAAGAGCCGGGAAGTCATTGATCTTGAAGACTCGGACAAAGAGCAAACAAAGGCATCTCCAATCAAAAAGACTAAAGATTCCCCTGCTAGAACTCAGCCACCCGAGAGAAGATCCTTGGATGACAGGATCAATATTACCACTTCATCACTGTAAGTTCATTTTCAAGCTGTTTTTTTAATCATATTGCAGACTCTCCAAACTAACTTTTCTCTATCATACTCAGGGCTCCTTCTACTGAAATCCCGAATGATGAACCTTCTCAGGAGAAGTCCCCTACAAGTCTATCCAAAGGACATCCTCAACCTACTCAGCTGTTAGAGCCTGAAAAGACTCATTCTGAGGATGAAATCCACTTGGAAGACTTGGGCCATCGTGATTTGCATAGATCTGATCATGAAGGCCATGAGGAAAATGCAGAGAGGGCTCAGCCAGATAAACCTGCAAAGGAAACTCTTCTGCTGACTCACCATGACTCCTCTTCTGCTGAAGAGATACCTGAAATCAAGTCAAATGCTGAAATCGACTCTTCGATTCTTCCTGCTGAGGCCAATGAAGAAACTGAGGCAAGAACTGAAGGTTTGGAGACAGGTAAAGAGCTTGCTACAGCCTTAGAAATTGAAATGGCAGCACCTGAAGCCCCAAAGGGCGCCTCTGCTGAAAATAGAGTAGAGCCAAGTGCTTTTAATGAAGACACTCATCCAGCCTCAGCCTTAGCTGGAGAAAAAGCTTTGGAAGTTGAAGAGTCAGCACCTGAAGCCCCCAAGGGCGTCCCTGCTGAAGGAAGAGTAGAGTCAAGTGCTTCTGGTGAAGACACTCATCCGGCCTTAGACTTAGCTGGAGAAAAAACTTTACCTATTTCATCCGGTCTCAGTCCAGGCAATATTGAAGAAAATCAGGAGTCACCTCCTGAGGTTTCAGAGCTTAGTAAGCTCATGGAGAGTGTAGAGAGAGAACTCTGCAGAAGTGCTAAGTCTGAATCACTCAACCAGACTAAGTTTCATCAACACAGAGCTGGGCTTGGAGTAGCTTTTGAGGTAACACTTGCTTTCCTTTTATATTCCTCAATTCTATTTACTAAAACACTTTTTCTGCTGTAGGTCATGGAGAAACATTTATCTGGTAAGAACCAGATACTGATGGACCTAATGCCTCAACATCCTATCGTTACAGGATTTCACAATAACAACTCCCCTCTAGCTGTGAGTGTTTGCCAAGTAATTTATTTCCTTTCTAGGGTAAACCAATTGGACTGACTAAAAAGTATCTCTTTCCATTTTCAGATTAGGTTGACCGAATTTCAGTCTATGGGACCAAACAGCCCAATTCATGATATCATCCTGCCGAAGAAGAAGCACAAGGGTGAAATTCTGAACTTTACCTCGATGGATGATGTCATTGACCAAGCCATCCCAAGTGAAGACGAAGAAGAGAGCGATAATGCTCCTCAGCATGAAGCCGGTACCAGTCTTCCTTCAGCCAACTCCCCTCGTTCTAAAAGAACAATGAAGGAGGTTGGCTGGCCCAATGGCAAACGCCAAAGAATTGATCAGAGCAGTGCTCCACCAAATGAAGGACGAGCACAGGAAACAAAGAGCCGGGAAGTCATTGATCTTGAAGAGTCGGACAAAGAGCAAACAAAGGCATCTCCAATCAAAAAGACTAAATATTCCCCTGCTAGAACTCAGCCACCCAAGAGAAGAAGATCCTTGGATGACAGGATCAATATTACCACTTCATCACTGTAAGTTCATTTTCAAGCTGTTTCTTTTTTATCATATTGCAGACTGACCAAACTAACTTTTCTCTATCATACTCAGGGCTCCTTCTATTGAAATCCCGAATGATGAACCTTCTCAGGAGAAGTCCCCTGCAAATCTATCCAAAGGACATCCTCAGCCTACTCAGCTGTTAGAGCCTGAAAAGACTCATTCTGAGGATGAAATCCACTTGGAAGACTTGGGCCATCGTGACTTTCATAGATCTGATCATGAAGGCCATGAGGAAAATGCAGAGAGGGCTCAGCCAGAGAAACCTGCAAAGGAAACTCTTCTGCTGACTCACCATGACTCCTCTTCTGCTGAAGAGATACCTGAAATCAAGTCAAATGCTTAAATCGACTCTTCGGTTCTTCCTGCTGAAGGGCCTGAGAAGGCCAATGAAGAAACTAAGGCAAGAACTGAAGGTTTGGAGACAGGTAAAGAGCTTGCTACAGCCTTAGAAATTGAAATGGCAGCCCCTGAAGCCCCCAAGGGCGCCGCTGCCGAAGATAGGGTAGAGGCAAGTGCTTTTAATGAAGACATTCATCCAGCCTCAGCCTTAGCTGGAGAAAAAGCTTTGGAAGTTGAAGAGTCAGCACCTGAAGCCCCCAAGGGCGTCCCTGCTGAAGGAAGAGTAGAGTCAAGTGCTTCTGGTGAAGACACTCATCCGACCTTAGATTTAGCTGGAGAAAAAACTTTACCTGGCTCATCCGGGCCGAGTCCAGGCAATATTGAAGAAAATCAGGAGTCACCTTCTGAGGTTTCAGAACTTAGTCAGCTCCTGGAGAGGGTAGAGAGAGAACTCTGCACAAGTGTTGAGTCCGAATCACTCAACCAGACTAAGTTTCATCATTATAGAGCTGGGCTTGGAGTAGCTTTTGAGGTAACAATTGCTTTCCTTTTATATTCTTCAATTCTATTTACTAAAACACTTTTTCTGCTCTAGGTCATGGAGAAACATTTATCTGGTAAGAACCAGATACTGATGGACCTGAAGCCTCAACTAGAGCGAGCGGGTGCTATGGGGCAGCAGATTGCTGCCCTCCAGGCCGAGTCAAGGCAAATGGATGATTTGATAAACCAGCTCCAAGCTGCCAAAGAAACATCTGAAGATTCTCCAGCTGGTAAGTGTATTATAAGCTTCACCAAGCCTCAACTAGCTAGAGTTGGTTTAACCCTGTGCATTGAAATCCACAGATGTCCTTCACTCCTCTGAGCTTGAGAGAACGAAAAACTGGGCCAAAAGTCCGTCCGACCAAATCAGCAAGCTTTTCAAACTGTTCGAGGAAAAAGAGGCGGAACTGGCCGACTGTAAAGTCCAACTGGAGAAGGCCCAAGGCAAAATTAAAGACCAAGAAGCCAAGGAAGAAAAGTATTTTGAAGAGCTTAAAAAAGCTATTGAGGCCGAAGTCATGACTAGGAAGGCCTATGATGCCAAAGATGCCGAGCTGAAGACTGCCTCCCGTTTGGCCAATTCCTTAAATGAGAAATACGCTACTGCCAGGCATAAATTCAAAGACAGCCAAAAGTTGGTTGCCAGCCTGCAGACTGCTTTGGCAGCCAAGGAGAAAGAGCTGTCAGATAGCACCCTTGAGAAGATTCTCCTGCTGTCGAAGCACAAAGGTTTGTGACACTTGAACTCCAGCTCATTAATTTTGATGTCTCAGCTGACTCAATTGTTTGACAACAATTGCAGAGGAAATCAGCAAGGTGAAGAATGACGCGTTGGATCTGGAGCTGAGTGCAGGTGAGGCCATTGATTATGTCTTCCCAACTGAAGCGCTCAAGGGTGAAAGAACCGTTGCCCAACTTCTCGAAGCGATGGCAACTGAAATGAATGAACACTGCCAGTTTGTCGCCAAAATGAGTGCAGCTCATGTGCTGGCAAAGGTGAAGTCCCACTATCCAAAGGTTGATGAAGCTCGGCTTAGGACTGGGTATGCTTGCGAGAAGCCAGAGGCTCAGAAGTTGATCAAGGTCGTGGAAGGCACTGCCTCTGACATGGTGGCTGAGCTTTCATTAGATCCTTAGGTCATCTCAGCTACCGAAGTACTTTGTAACTTGTAGAAAAGACAAGTGGACAAATCTGTAGTTACTCTGTAATGACAACTTGTAATAGTCGATTTAGTTTTAAAATAGTATTTTAATTATGTATCCTCGTATGCTTAGTTTGATATTGTCTCCCTCATAGGCGAGTAGAGATGAGAACTCCACTGACTACCGACTCGGTTATGACTTAGCCTGGCTCATTAACCTAGGGTATTAGCAACATAAAGGCATTAACCCGTCCGTGTTAGAGTATGAGAAACGAGAGTTCATGACTCAGAAAAGCGCAGACTAATCGGCCTAAACGAGGAAAAAGACTTAAAACACCACATACAAGGGTAAACAACATAGCCCCTGGCTCTGAGGTAAGTAGAAAAACTTAGCACAGAGGCATAGAAAAGTAAATGACACAAAAACACTGGGCATGTATTATTATAACTTTGAAATCTGAAGATTATAAATTACAAGAAACGACTGATAGGTCAGGAAAAAGCAAAACATTGATACTCATATATCACTGTTTCATTAGTGTGCTGCATATAGTGATGGTAATAGATTGCAAAATTTCCATACATGATGAATATTCAGAAATAATTAGAAACAAAAAGGCGATGATAGTTTCCTCAAGGATGACATAATTACTCACTTTTGCGGTGAAAGGAATTAATTGATAAGTGTCTACTATCTTCTGTACATCTTGAGGAAACCAATTGCAACAGTTTCAGAGCCATTAGAAATGCATAAGATGATCGACAAGTCTGATTTTCCTGCCACACAATATCCAACAAACAGAGTTAGACAGCAAAACCGTAAATTATTCCAACATAATTAGTATTAGTTCCACATTCTGGTGCTGCTCTCCATCTATTTGTGTTTCGTCTATAGTGTTAGTTGAGCATTAAAGTTCTTTAATGAACTCCCAACATGACATGGAAATATCAACACGGATGTGCAAAGGAGAAAAAAAAATACAACACAAGTTAAAATATTTGGAAATATCAACACAGATGCGCAAAGGAGAAAGAAAAATAATGCGGCAAAAGTTAAAATATTACAAAATGCAAAGCAACGCCCCATGATCCCAGAGAAGCTTACAGACAATTGTGCAAGTAATTTGAATCTACGGTGAGGTTGCGTTGAACTGAACAACTTAAGTATCCATCTGCAATATCCTAGTAGAATTTCTAGAATCATGGCATGATCCTTATGAACAAATGTTTCAAAAAGATGTCAAACATCTTGCATGGAGTGGGCACTCAGATAAACAGAAAGCATGATCCTTATGAACAAGTGTTTCAAAAAGATGTCGAACATCTTGCATGGAGTGGGCACTCAGATAAACAGAAAGCATGATCCTTATGAACAAGTGTTTCAAAAAGATGTCGAACATCTTGCATGGAGTGGGCACTCAGATAAACAGAAAGCATGATCCTTATGAACAAGTGTTTCAAAAAGATGTCGAACATCTTGCATGGAGTGGGCACTCAGATAAACAGAAAGCATGATCCTTATGAACAAGTGTTTCAAAAAGATGTCGAACATCTTGCATGGAGTGGGCACTCAGATAAACAGAAAGCTTGGGAGCTACATGACATGTACTACCACAGTCAGTACGCCGACGCACATGCTTGACCTGCCTCAGATTCTCCAAGGGGCATACCTGGTTCAACTGTCTGAAATAACACCAACTAAATACATCATCACTTAAAAATAATCATACAACAACAACATAGCCTTTTTATCCCAAGCAAGTTGAGGCAGGCTAGATATGAAACCCGCAGGAACCAATAAGAGAGGCAAACCAAAAACAGAAGAAAGAAAAGAAAACAGAGGGGAACGAGAAAGTAAACAGAAACCATTTACGAATTTTAGGTTAAGGGTGAGCTACCGAGGAACATGTCAAAACAAAGAATACAGCAGACGAAACATCATACTCATAAATATGTCATTTAAAAACAGGAATCTCATTTGCATAACAGAAATGGGCCTTGGGGTCGGAAATCTGAACATCAGTTGTTAGTTGAAGACAAAACTTAACCAGGAAAACTGGAATTAGAATATTATGAGCGCATGCAATATGACCAGAAAAAATAAGACACAATATTACCAATCCAATAAAAAATGAAGTTTGGAATGAGATATTGGTAGGTTCCTGGTACCAAATAAAAGCACATCCCTCTGAACTTGGTAATTGCTGCCCAAGGTAGCTCAAACATAAACTGGAAGTAAATATTTGAGACCCAAGACAAGCGAGGTACAGGATTTCTTTACCTAATGAGAACATTGGCAGGTTTGGGCTCAATCTTGGCAACCACCACGTCAACTGGAAAAGCAAATTAACAAGAAATAAATGAAATGAACAAAAGAGAGTGGCATCAAAACAACCACCACGACTGAAGGGCTACCTGTAGCGTCTTGGAGTGAGGGAGCTAGGCTGCCAGGGACCTTTAAAAGCTAACGTCCATGAGCACAAGGTCGCTAACGCAAGCGGTGGATGAATCTGGGTGGCGGTCTTCACGGTGGCGCAGGCCGGGGCACCGATGGCGGCAGCGCGCGAGCCGGGGCCGCGGCCCGCGGCGGAGCACGGCAGGGACGGCGGGGGAGGACGAGCAGGGGCGGCGGAGGAGCACGGCGGGTCGGCGGGGGTGGACGGGCAAGGGAGACGGCACGCGAGCTGAGGCCGCGGCGATTTGGCTACAAGCATTTTGGCGCAGGTTTGCGATGGTGGTGAGCTGGTAGTGAATGAAGGGAAGAGAGGGTTAAGGATAGGTTGTTTGAATTTTTTTCCCTTTTTTTTGGATGATTTGGGATTTAGACATTGAAGCAAAGGGCTTGATGCCTGTTTGATGAGTGTTCAGTGTATATCTGTTTCAATAAAGATAAAAAATTACTAGAATGCCCGTATGGAGGTGCAAAGATTTTTGGGCAGATGCAAAATCTAGCAGTCTGTATAGGAGATAAACCAGTATTACTTGCTCTTCAACTCAAATTTTATTGATGACGTCTTCATTTTGTGTACGGCATGGACGGACAGACAATTTTCTGAACCACTGCAACTATCTTTAGGCGAAAAAAGAACAGTTCCAACATTCCTTGTAGCGCCAAACAGAGAAGAAATCAACGCACTTTATTCACAGTAAGACAAGGATATACCTCCGCGGCTTAGGATCAGACGTTCTGATGTAAAATGAGAACATTTTTGTTGAAATTAGCAAAATTAGCAGTCTATGGGAGATAGTGTCTCATTTTTCTTTTGTTGACAAGTTCTTAAGTTCATGTACGGCATCTAAGGATCTTTAAACTGAAGGACAGTTCAAGATCTCTTGAAGGGCTAGCAGAGAAGAAATCAACGCACTTTGGTCACATAAGACGAGAAATACCTCCGGCTGTACCATAAACTATCTTAGAAACATGATTCGACATATTAAAACTACTAGTATGTTCTTTGATTTGTCATAGAAGGGTCTGCAAATGCAGCAAATACTTTTACTAAATTTCAAGTAATAAGACAAAGCTAATAAAAAGGGAATCAGTCAATGCCACACCTCCAAGATTGTAAAGCGTCATGAGCGACAAATAAAAGGAATCAGGGTAGTAAAATTTGATAATAGAATAGGGTAAAATCATACAACGGACCAAGTTTTCATAATCTGAAGCCAAAAAGACATTGAGAGATCCTTGCTGTCTCGCTGCATAAAAAAAATCGCATCGTTATCATTCCCTAAATAAACTGGCAAAAATGTTCCACAACCATTTTTCCTAACATTCACTCAATCAATTCAAGTATGACTCAGGTACTGAAATCCTAAATACAGTGTAGTGATGATTCAAACTTTTCTCCCCATGCAACCTGTAGATCCACCCAGTGCTCCGGTAAAGGGATTAGGGAAAGCATAGAAGACTCGTTTGAATCTTTGATGTACAGGCGCCATGGCACACCTGCAAACAAACAAATATACAAAAAAAATGAAAATAAGAAGATAAATTGATGCCAAAGTTAGATACGAGTGAACAGACATTGCACATGGTTCCCACACGAGATAAATATCACATCCTGTGCAGAGATATGGTCTGGTAGTTTCAGACAAGTCCCCACTGCATGTTCCATCTGCGGATTGCTCTTTATCCTCAAGTTCAATTTTGACCTTGTCAGGCAAAAAAAAAAAGGAAAGAAAACAGCATGCATCATCTCCAATCATATAAAATTTGGCAATGAGCAATATTGGCAACATCAAGCGATAGAAAGTTACAACAAAAAAGGCTTACTTTTGCATCTGTCCTCAGCCGTTTTGCTGGTTCATTACCATAATAGGTTCCTAGATGGTCATTTGAAATTGACTTGGTTATTGCAGTGGATGAAGTAAATAGCATTCTATCCCTTTCAGCAGCATTTTCAATGGCAACCATGGCAGTATGCTGTAACGGATGCCATGCAAAGCAGCCTTCACAGGGCTTCAGCCCCCTGGTCCTTTGTTGCGTCCATCCCCAAGGGTTGATACATGAGACCTCCATGTTCAAGGTGTTGCAATTAGAAAGACAGGAGCTTGAACGAAACAATTTTCCCTCTTTCTGAGTTGACTCGTTGAAAAGGCAGGTATCTTCAGCTTTAACTTCAGAGAACTTGTTCCCTTCTTCAGATGTATCATGATGGTGTGTTTGGTCTTTAGCCTTAGCAATTATTTGGTTACTTGATGGATCGGCAATAATGGCAGCATTTCCCCCTGGTGCATACAGAGATCCCAAGTGGAAGTTAGCTATGAATACCTAGCAACAAGCTGATAAAATATAAAATAATGTAAATTGCAAAGTGTGACGTGGGACTAGCATTCTTGATGAACAGTAAATATTACAGCAAGATAGAATTTGCCCATTTTTGGCCAAGCTGTGGTTTCTATTCTCGGACATGATTTGACATGATAGCCCCAACCGTCAGAATATCTAGCAGCAGGATGCCTGTTGTGATCATAGAATAAATCTGTTCTGCTTTTCTCATGTGGTTCAATGGTGTTTGTACAAAACCATAGAAATTTTGTATGGCATTTCTTGCAGATAGGTATCGAATGTGGTGGCTACCTGAGTAAGAGAAGACAAGAACCTGTACCACATAGATCTTAAATGTTTTTGCCTGGATTAAACAGTTAGTCATGTAACAACAGATTATTATCCTACTGAAAAATACAGTACTTATACAGAAAAAAATGGAAATACAGTATAATAAATACAGCATGGAGCAAGAAGTATAAAACGAAAGGGTGGCCACCTTTGACAACTGAATAGCAGCCTTCATGCAACGAAATATCGATGGTAATTCCTCCTCTCAAAATCCACAGACATCAAGGCTGTAAATAAACATAGAAGCCCATTAGAAAACATGGTGGATACAAAATAAAATTGTGGTATTTGCCAAAACTCAATTTAACTATAATCTTTACTGCAGAATATAATAGGGTAAAGGATGATGGTCAATCTACCATCATTTATGTACCATGCACTTTCCACCAGTGTCACTGCAGTATAAAGGTCGGTTAAATCAGATGGGGAACGATGCCGCTGGGAAAGAAGAGTAGTACGTTACGAGCCCTACGGCCTAGCTGGGTCCTGGCCCAAAAGGCCAATGAAGAAGGTGAAACAAGCAAAAGAAAAGGCACTATGTTAAGCCAGGAAAAAAAAACCATCGTCACGACTTTAGTCAAGTGCAAACATGACTTTGGAAGGTACTAAAGCCAGTCTCAGTGGCATCTTTCATCTCACACTTTCCAATGTGACACATCAGCTTTTGTGGTCTTATTCAATGAAATGAAATTGCATCTTTCAGTGCACAATTTCATTTCATAGCTTCATAGGTTTGCTAAAACATTAAATCATTGCTGGGTGGCACTCATTTGTTGGTTGGAGTCTTTGAGTACGAAATGAAAGACTCTCAATGCACTTTCTTTTGCCTTTCATCGTGTTGGAAACAACGCCGACATCCTTTCATGGGGATGAAAGCATCTCCCTTCTTTCATAACAAATTGTTTGCCATGTCACTATTTTGGTTGATGTGGCATCTAATTAAATGCAAATGAAAGAGCCATTGAGAATGGCATAAATGCATAGTTTTGAATAGACTTCACTAATTATTTGATCAGTGCTTAGATTTATGACACATTTTAGATACTATTTGGGAATTTGTACTGTTTTCTTCATTCCAATAACATTGTGTGCAGGTAATTATGTGTCATAGTTTGAAATAAAAAAAAACAGGAACCTACCCAAATCAGCGTCCACTGAATATTTCAAACCCTACTAGAGCTATGCCACTGCAGGAAATCATCCAACCACAAGTTGCCGTGATGCTCGAACTTGACAAAGTGTAACACCCTAATTTTCTAATTTTTGCAAAATATTAAAATTTTCCTTATCTAATTAGGGTGTTATCACTTTCTTTTAGCAAAAGAGCTAATTTCTAAATAAAATAAATTAATTTAGGGAATAAAATAATTGTTTGATGCATTCATGCTGGAGTAGTTGCATTAGAGATTTTATTGTGTGAAAAATTTATTTTAAAATTTGATTAGAAATACGTAA
>LAPY01002007.1:78020-91614 GCA_000970635.1 Eragrostis tef | reverse complement strand
TCTCGAGCCCAGCAGCCAAGGCGTGGATCTGGTCGCCGTCGCGCTGTCCCAGCCACCTCTGCTCGAGCCGCTCTTCCTGGACCACTTCGTCCACGATTTCTGTTTTGGTCGCACAGTCACCGCTCTTCCTGGTCGTCGTCAAGTCGCCCCGCCCCCTTCCTGGTCGTCCCCAAGTCATGTTGCCTCCTTGTTGTGCCTCCGTGCGCTGGCGGTCGCTGATTGCCCTCCCCTTTCTTTGGTCGTGATGTGGGTAGAGGGCAGCCGCAGATGGTGTGGTGACCGGTGTGTTGCTTTGGTCGGTAAGAGCTTCGGCACTTCGGGGAACCATTTGGGCGGTGGCGTGTGTGCTTGTGGAATTTGGCGAAATCCTGCTCAGCTTGGCCGCAGATGGTGTGTCGCATTGGTCGCTTGGGTGACGCCGACAACTTACCCATGGTCGCTTCGGTCGTTGAACCTCATCTTGGTCGCTATCATCACTTTGGTCGCTTGTGAGCAATTTGTTTATCTTGGTCGCTATGGTCCCTATGGTCGCTTGCCTCATTTTGGTCGCATTGGTCGCTTATGTGCGGTGGCTATTCAACCGTGCCTCTTGTCGGTGTCCTCCACCTCTCTTCATGGTTATAGTTGTGGTCGTGTTGTTCCAATCTGGTCGTGCTCTGCCCTCCTTTTTATCTCCATATCAAGACGGTGGTGCATAGGTCCTTGCAGATGATGCCCAGGTCGACTCGCGATTTATGCGATGGAGCACATCTAGGGGTTTGGTTGTTCTGGAGGCTTTGGAAAGAGCGAACAAGAGGTGTTTGACTTTCAAACGCTCCCACCGGTCGCTTTCTTTAGGAAATCATGAAGTTGTGGAGGTTCTTGTCGAGGTGCTCTAGGAGGTTTAGGTCGTGCAGCCGCCGTAGGTCGTAGAATTAGGGGTAGTGTTGCCTCTTTATTCTGTTCTTATCATGTTGTGTTTTGTTTCTTGCTTCTAGACTTTTGGGTCTCTTGTAAACTTTTGTAATTCTTCTTCTTCTTAATGAAATACGTGCTCCGCACGTTCTCGAAAAAAAAAAGTAAGAGAAGATGAAATGGACTGGACGTAATGACAAAGACCTGTGACATCATCTGAGAGATCATAGTGTCACTCATTTGTAACATGAGCTGAGACGAAGTTGCCTCTTGCTCCATGGTGACCTGCATGAACAGATTGTTATATCATACATATAATGAGTTCAATTGTATTTTATATTGCCAGGTAGGAAACCAACCTGTGAGATTTGTGGTTCAGGTTCCATGTATTGTTCGTCATCAAAATTAGGTGTTGGCTTCCTGATTGGTGCTTGCTTTGCGGGAACCCCGGATTTCTTGAACTCACAAGTTGCAGAGTTGTGAGTTATGCTATGACAATGACTGCAGTGCATGACAACACCATGCTCAGAAAATTTAGGACCATTTTTCCCTTGAACAAATGAGAGGCCGACAACCAGAGAGAAAGCCCCTCTTGCATGCATCTAGTGAAATGTACAATTTGCTAAAAGTGTTGACATTGAGATTGAGATAGAATGAACTACCAGGGTTGGTTTTCCTCAACTCATGTGCATAGTCCCATAGTTGCTTGTACTGCCCCACTTCATCTCCATATATAGTTTCCATTGCAATCCTCCTAGCTCTACCAAGTTTAGTACGAGAGGGTGTCAAATTCCAATCTTTTTGAACTGTCCTGGCAAAGTTTGTAATGGTCATTTTGTCATCTGCCCTAAAGGAGTCAAGATACTTCTCAGCAAGCCACTTAGCAGTGCATCTCTTCAACACCCATTCCTTCTGGCAGTTGTGCTCTCCCACATATCTCTTCACAATGAAAGACTTAACCCTGCTGTCATTTGAGGCACGTAAGGTCCATGGACAAAATTCTCCATAATGTGTGTTAATTCTTTCTCTATTATTTGTTGGCATCTTGATCTGAACTCTATTCTTCAAACTGTACTCTGTTATGGCTTTCCTAAGTAATTCAACTGAACTGAACATCATACCCACCTTGAATATTGGATTACTCATGTCCTCTGGCCTGAAAGAATTCATGTTCTCCCTTATCTCGCCTTCTCCATCTGACTCCGGCAACTGAAGATCATCACCATTTGTATCTAATTGATCCCAAGCATCAGCTCTAGGGGCTGCTACACTTTTTCCCAATTTAGGATCCGAGTTCCCCTGTGCAGTCACCTCGGCAACCTTCTTCTTTTTACCTGCACTTATATCAGCATCAACATTATCAACAAATAAGTCATCATCTGATTCTCTGACATCATTGTCACTGTCTATAAAATCTGGATCATCGGAGTCATCACTTTCAGAACCATCTCCATCTACTGTATGTGTAGTGGGCCCATTGCTTGCAGAACCACTAGGCAAGTTTGAATTCAGATGACTAGTACCAGCTACATGATTGTGGTGATCTACGAAGATGACATAATTCTTCACTTTATGAGCCACTTGCTTCATGATCAATGTGTCATCGTCTGATGATATTATCCTCAAACAGTCAGATAAATCCATCCCAGGAAGTAACCAATACACTTTCATATGTGGTGCACCCGAATCATAATCAAGCATAGTCATGACCTCTTCAATCAATAGGTAACACCAACTGTCGGCTTCAATGTCATCAAACCAATCGATCTTATTGTTGACATAGCAACGATTCACACCCAAGCCACAGAAGAAATCATCATGATGAACCTCTATTGAAAAATTTGTTGATCCAGCCCCTATATTAATGAATTCAACTAAAATTTCAGTACCATTTTTAGCAGACCCAAAGCCCAAATCAGTCAAAATCAAAAAATTTCAGGTAATCCAACTAGCGATACATTCCAGGCAAAAGAACACATCGATTTTAGGGGATTTAGGATGAGAAGCACTCACCATACTTGGGCGCTGGTTCACCTTCTGTCCGCCGCCTCAGAGGCATGTCGCCCCTTCCGCCTCAACTTTGCCTGGCAGCAGGGATCGAATGAGGGCCTTCGCCTCCCTCGTCAGTTCACCGCCTTCCCAATCGCCGCCCTTCCAATCGCAGCCTCGCTTCCCGATTGCCGCGGGCGTCGAACTGAAGTGGCGACGTGGTCGTTATTTCCGGGGAAGGAACGATCGGTTCTTGATTTCTGTCCCGTACAGCAAGTCACGCATGCACGGCCTTTCAAATAAAAAAAAGGTCATGCAGGCAGAGTCTTTTTTGCAATTTTGCACGGCCTGGAATCGGACGTACCCTTCGTCCACGCTGGACATCCACGTAGGAAAATATGGATTCTGAAGCGCTTTAGACTCGGGATGCTAGCGGAAAATTAGTTTGTGTATCTGGATGGTCACTTTAAAAGTTTATGTATCTAAATGGCCATCTCTAAACAGTTTATGTACCTCGGGCGCATTTCACTTTTTTACTTTTACCGTTGTGAAGTGAATCGATTTTGCCATTGCCCTGGTTAAATTTACATCAAGTTTCATGTGGAGGGAGTCTGAGAACTAGAAAAATAACATTCGTGGCGAGAGTAAAGTTAATCTGTATAGATGTGTTTGCAATGATACATTCAATGTACCGTGGACAAGACGACATAAGTACTCGTGGAACTCTACAGCTAGAGATTTGCAAGTACTTCTGTGTCGTTGGCCTGATGTTAGGTGATGAGAGATTTGCATGGGATGGCATAGCTATTGTGGGGGAAGATATGTCGAAGTTTACTAACTGTATTTGGCGCCACCGAGCGTTACGGCACCGTCCGTCTGGTTTTGCAGTGAAGTCGTGGACGCAAAAACAGGGGCCGGATTCCTGGCTGAGGGCCGTTGGATGCGGTGGAGACACCGATGGACACAGGGCAAAGGGCACACGGAAGCCGCAACCAGCACAGGCCTTTTTGTAACAGTGAGAACTACGCATGGCCACAAACATTTAAAACACATGTAGAAATGATAAATCTAACAAATTACTCCACATATATTATGCATTTTAATCTATTTTCTATTGTTTTATATCACTCCCATAGCAGCGCATGAGCACTAACCTAGTAACATATAAACATAAACTAATCAACTTACTTATGCTATCAATACAGCATAAAATTTATGAAGCTTATCAAAATTCATCTACGCCAAAAAACAATCGTAGGTTTGGTAAAAGGAACTAGAACAAACCAATATATTGTGCGCAAATATTTGAGCTGCGGCTCTCTAACCCCAAATATGTCCACTTGTCTCCATCTGAAGGCGGGATAAGGGTGGAGCTCATTAACCTATTTTGAAAATTCTTTTGGCTGAGATCTATTTATAAAGTTCTTTGAATAAAAGGTGAATTTATCGAGGCAACGATCGATTTCATGAAATTATTTTTAGAGGGTCTAATTTGTAAAGGTAACCACACGGGACACAAGGTGCCACTTCACGCTTCCGTTGTTCGGCTCGAATTTCGAAGCTCGACACCTTAAACCCCCGCCGTACATGCCACCTCCACCCTCCTGAATCCCCAATCCACCTGCCCTCCGCCTCCTCCTCCCGGCCGCCGCATGCTGGAGCCCTAGCTCCCCGGACCCCAGAAACTCGCGGTGGCGTCCTCGCTCGACACCGCCGCCGCTCGCGAGATCGGTGCGCCCCTCCTCTTGGGCGGCGCGCACATCAACCCGGGCCCCGGGGCGGCCGCGCACGCGCGAGGTAATACACTCTAATCCATGGCCTAGCGGTGTTGCTATGAATGGGGGATTTCCCGTGATGTTTCTTCGTGTTACTACACTATTGTGCTCGTACTTGCGCCGATATCGTTGGGAAATACAGATGTTGCGGAGGCGATTTGATTTTGATTTTGAGACGAATGAACGCCATTGTGCTTGGTTTGACGATTAGAATCCATGGCTCATTCAGTCGTGCTTCAGTTTGAACGTTCCTTAGGGGACCTACGAATGGGTGGATTTACGTTTACTGCATCCATTTCTGATGAATTCGGTGGTTTTTGTTGGCAATTGTCTGCCGGAATAGGCTATGTCAGGTGCACAAATGCTCGCATCCTGTGATTTTGGCCAGTCTGCTTAATTGTTCGCTAGAGGGGACGTGGTAACTTTCGATCCATGAATTTGCATGTGTGTTGCAGCTGTTGCTTGAACATCGATTATGTGTACTACCGCATGTTTACGTGATGTTTGTGATAATTCACTGTATGCTTTGTATTAGCTTTTTGTACCTGTAACTTGACTCTAGACCAGCAAATTTCACTTGTTTCTGATTTTTTTGCATACGTTTCGCCGTGCCTGTGGTGCCAAAGTATTGGGGTTCCATCATGGTTGAAGTTGGATCAGTTCAATTTGTTTCCTCTATTTCTTGTTTTTTCAATCAAGTTCCCTTCAACAGTACTTACAACGTCATGTAGCTGTCTAGTGGTTTTAAGTGCCTATTCAAGATTTGGAATACATGTATTCATTGTGTATTTACATTTCTTCTATGTCAAGTCAAACCTCTAGAGTTTACCTCTAGGGTTTGTGCTGTCACCTGAATAGAATTCTCGTCTTGGACTTTTTTCCCAAACCGTCTCTCTTTCGATGACGTATCAGAATGGTCTTTGCATTTTGCATAATCTGCTCATTGTGCTCAAGCAGCAGATTATGACATTGTTGCAGGGGCTCTTGCTATCATGGAAATGTCTGCATCACAGATTGGTTAAACAAAACTGAATACTAACAGTTGGTCAATATCTGTTTCCATTAAAATTATAATTCCATCTATCATAAAAGAATCATCCCCCCTCCACCACTAACTTCCATTTCTACTCTCTTATTGTGATAGCCTATTAGTAAGCATGGCTCAGCTAATACTTTCAAATAAACCAGCATATATTTGTAGTGCACAAATGGTGGCCTAAGCATGGCTCCCTATTTATATTAACTCTTTAGGGTAATCAAGAGATTACAACAATCGCTAAGATTCATACAGCTGTACAGAATACATGAGCTAGGAAACTAGCTAATATCGCTGACAGAAAGGAGTCACGAAACCATTGAAATCTTAACCTCAACAACACTCAGCCTGATCTTTTGCTTTTTACATTTTATTTTCTTCCTATTATAATTTGAAGACCACGGAGCGTAATCTTTTTCCCTAATTTCAAGAACTGATCTCCTAATATTTTTTTCTTTTGATTTTGTGGGCGAAGATGGAGCCTCCTCTGCCACCAGTGGCAAGGGTTTTTGAACCGTTACAGGATGAGGTATGATCCTTGAGCCTGTGCCTTGAACATTGCAAAACACCATCATAAAAAAAACATATGTTAATTCTCCTGTTCAGTATCTGGGCAAGAGAAGATGTTGTTTCCTTCTTGATGCTTGCAAATGCATGGGTATATATTTTTATTGGATAGTCGCGTGCATGGGATATGTGTGGGATGGTAAGATGAATACTGCATTTCTGACAAATCATGTAACTTAGCCCCTTTTTAAAACTTGCAATTATGAAGTTGGCTGTATATCTAACTTTGGATATTTACATTTGGCATGCAGGGCTTCCCGATAATTACGTACAACTTGGCGGATGGAGCAGAAGGATATAGGGCCTTGAATGCTCGAAGGATAGAAAGGGCGCTAACTATCGCTCCGGATGTTTTTCTTGGTGTTCCCATAACTACTCTCGCTCCCAATCCGAATTCAGAGGGAAGGCGTAGTCAATCATATCGTCAGGGTAATTCTTTTGCAGCCTGAATATGCCGTAGACAACCTCTTTCGTGATGACACCATCTACTGGATTGCTTTTCGACGAGTCAAAAATGGTCAGGAAGGAACCTGGTTTGTGTGTGACAATGAGACCATGCCTAACAATATACATGCTGAGAACTTTGGTTAGAATCAAATCATGAGGGCCGGTATGAAACATCTATTTCCTTATCTATGTCGTCCTGTGCATTGTAGCTCTAGAGGAGATTATGGGCTGGTCTATAATAATGTTTTATGCTCTGCAGGTTGATCACTACCCTGGGAGATATCTTTGCCTTGAACGGTTCACTGATGCATCTGGCCACATTCGAGGATGTACGGGTTCCTGGTCGTCACCCTGGAAAACACATGCAGAGGGCAAAGGCACGAGTGATTGTCACATTGTCCGAAGGGCTACGATTCTGGTGCGTGGATGGGGAGGCTTCTGGGAGGATGGAAAACAAAGTGCCATCAGCTATTCTTCAGCCGACTCTTTGGCATAGGATGCAATCCTGGCAGGTGATCGGTGACTTCCTGCTTGACATCAGGAGGACGCTTAGCCTGCCTGAGGATCACCCGCTCCTCCTAAGAATCCAGGAGCGGTTGGCCCAGATCTTTGCTAATCCTCAGTACAACTATGCTAACCTGGAAGCAATTATCGGACCCCAAGGTGACCTTCGCTTGATTTTGCGCTGTGAGGAGAAGATGATTCTACCTGAGGCCATAGCAGCGGCGGCCGACGGGCCGGGAGTTGGCGATTTCCAGGAGCCTGGGTTCCAAAACCCATGAGAGAAGATCCAATTTGAATTAGAAACTAAAGTAGTAACTTTTGCTGTGATATTTCCAGCAGTCGGTAAAATGAGAGTTGTGCTAGGTTATCACTTGGCACATACACACGCACCTTAAACCGTTTTTGCAGTCTTGGGTTTCCAGATTCAAAAGTAGGAATTCTCTACTTGGATATGGAAGGAACATACTTCTTTTTTTTTTTTGCGTGGCCTGGTGGTGTTCAAATATTCAAGCTTGAAGCTAGTCACCACATATGTTGCGGATTTTTATGTGTAGAATAACATCGTCCTGCTAGTTGTCACAGATAGTATTCAAGAGCTTGATCACGAAGTGGAGTAAAGTATTCGTCCTGTGATCATTTTTTTTCCTGATGGTGTGTTGCTCTTGTCGTGGAGTCTGGCGGTGGTCTGTCTTCTTGTGCGTGCATGAAGCTCTTTCTATGTGCTGAAACGGTTAGTATTGTCCGGTTCACGAGCTTCCTGAATCTGATGGATAGCTTGTAGAATGTCTGAATCACTGATGTTCCAGTTAGGGTAGAGAGGTTCTCTAATAACCATTGCCACAAGTTAGTTAGTGCTCTACTTATTACCACCCAGTAACATGCAAGGGACTAATGGAGTATGGCGTTAGCACATTGATCCACGTGTGGCGCGAAGGCACTTGTGTTTCGGACAGCAACCAAATTACTACCGATGCAAGCAGTAGATCCATCGCTGGCACTACTTGAAGTGTTCTTTCAATTATGACGACCCAAAGTTGGTTGGGTTGAAGTGTCATGACGTCACGCGTCACTTACCAGCCAAAGTTGGAACTGCACTTTGTACTTCCAGCTGCAAGTGCTAATGGATACTGCTGTTGTGCTACGACGCCGCCGCGACCCTTAGCAACCGGAGCAATTCGGCGACACGGTTGATCGGACTCTTGGCCGGTACGCCAGCTAGCATGCGCGGTTCTCTTCTCTCTACCCGATCAAGGCGTGTTTCGGGCTGGGGGAGCGCCGACCCCGCGCCCCGCGACGCCGCGGGCGCAGCTGTTTGTTGCGTCGCGCTCTCGCCAGGGCCGGGGTACGTGCTCGGCTGGCTACGCTCCACCGACGCTAATTCGAACTCGCTCGCAGAAGGAGCCACGCCCACGCCCTGGTCGCCATGCACGGCAGCACGGGTCCGCCTGCGCCGATGGCCCCAGGCCCCCAGCGGTCGGCAACAGGGATCGGACGCTGCCGCGCGGCAGATGAGCGGATCGCAGTTTGCATGCATGCTGGGACTGCAGGCGTTCGATTCCATGTTGCCATGTCGGGTTTCCACCATCGACTAACGTGACGGAGATGAGGCTCCTTCCGTTGACATTGACTACCAAATTTCGATCTTACGGTACGATCACGAGCTCATGCCACGAAAAATCTCCGTGCCTTGCGCGTGGAACACCACTGCGCTTTGCTGAAAGTTCCATCGACTTCGTTTCGTGGAATAACATCATCGCTACACATGCAGAAGTAGCTTCACCGACAGGTAACTGTGCTTGGGAGTGTGTACCAGGTCATCACGAACTTGCTAGCTGTAGTTCATTACAGAGCACGAAACTCACACGTAGAGTTGTGAGTCATCTGAACTTCGCAATGGCGGCATGGCCTATAAATTAGGTGCTGGCAATAGATCGGGCTGCTCACGGGTGGTGCCAAATGCCAATCTCCTATGTATGCACAGTAAAAAAAAAATCGTAAGCTTAGTAGTAGTGTTGACGAGCGGTCAACTCAATTCTAGTTGGATCCAATGGCTTCTTGCAACTTGTTCGATGCAAAGGGGCTGCCGATGGTAGTAGCACTGGTCCTGCTAAGCTTTTCACGGCTCTCTGTGGGCGCACGACGACTGCCGGGGCTGGCGGAGATCGAGCAGGCCAGCAACGAGCTTTCGTATCACGGCGGTACCGTGCTCCGCGGCGACATCCCCGTGTCCATCGTCTGGTACGGGCAGGTCAAGCCGGCGCAGAAGGCCATCATCGTCGACTTCCTCCTCTCCCTCACGTCGGTCCCCGTCAACGCGACGCCCTCGGCGGCGCAGTGGTGGGGCACCATCGACCGGGCGTACCTGTCCAAGGCGTCGTCCACGCCGCCGAGCGGCGACGACGTAGACGACGGCGGAAGCAGCAGCTCGAACAACGCGACGCGCGTCCTCCTGGCCGGCCAGGTCGCCGACGAGCAGTACTCGCTCGGCAAGTCGCTGACGCTGGTGGAGATCTTCCAGCTGGCCGCCGGCCTGGTCCCTAACCCTGGCTCCCTCGTGCTGGTGCTCACGGACGCGGACGTGGCCGTCGAGGGCTTCTGCAGCGCGCGGTGCGGCCTCCACAGCTCCGACGCCGGCGCCGGGTACGCGTACGCGTGGGTGGGCAACGCCGAGCGCGAGTGCCCGGGGCACTGCGCGTGGCCGTTCGCCAAGCCGGCGTACGGGCCGCAGGACGTGCCGCCGCTCACACCGCCCAACGGCGACGCCGGGGTGGACGGCATGGTGGTCACGCTCGCCACCATGGTGGCCGGCGCGGTGACCGACCCGTTCGGCGACGCGTACTACCTCGGCGACAAGGACGCCGCGCTGGAGGCGTGCACGGCGTGCGCCGGGCAGTTTGGGGCCGGCGCGTACCCCGGGTACCCCGGGAAGGTGCTCGTCGACGAGACCACCGGAGGAAGCTACAACGCCGTTGGCGCCAATGGCCGGAAGTACCTGCTCCCGGCCATTTTCGACCCGGCCACGTCTGCTTGCTCCACTTTGGTGTAGAACGCACGTCAGTGTGTTTTCCTTAAGCAAAGGTGTACATAGCTTAGTCCACGTTGTACCATGGTGTTTCCTTACACGTATTTCTTCTTTTTGGCTGCTCATGCTGCGAGCATACAAGAATACTCCAGTAAGCATCACTTACACTGTTTCCTTGATTTATGATATGATGCAGTCTTGTTTAGTGCTCTGCTCCCCAGTCAGTCCATCTCAGGCAACCGGTTGGCGGTTGCTTTTTGCTAGCTGCTACGGGATTTCATAATGGCTCGAAACTATGAAAATGTTCGATCTGTTTCTCCTTGTTGAGCCTCCGAGTATAGAGTGAGCTCAATATTGGGGCACAATGCACCTAGACTATGTGGAATGTACGGACATGTGCCGGCGCCCAAATGTTAACGTTCGAGGTTGTTTAGCTAATCAATGCTTAAATGCGTTTTCTACTCGCTGTACCTTAAAGAATTGTTAGAAGAGACGTTTCTTCCTTTTCAGAAAATAGAAAAAAAAATAAATTAAGTCAAAACTTTGTGTTTTTTTGTTGTAGAAGAGAAGATGATGCCTTCTGTTAGCTGTAGAGGACATTTTAGCTAGATAGGTTGTGGTCTACAAAAAGGGAAAAAAAATGTAGTAGTAGAAGATGATCCAGTCATCCAGAAGAATAAGAAACAAGATAGTTTGTGCATAGATAGCATCGATCCACATGATGACAAATCAGCTGAAGGCAAGTAGCAACTTACATCATACTGGCAACCTTCCATGGTGGAATAATCCGGTGACTAAAAATAGATGAACATGGCCAAGATATGCTCATTCCGGTGTTGAATTCCTTAATTTGAGATTTTGTTAAAAAGGGAAAGACGATATGGCTTTTTAGCTCCAAAGGACACTCAACTGACACTTAAAATAGCAAGACTGACAAGTGCAACCGACAGTTCTTCGTCAATAATTAATACAATAATATTGTTTCTGCAGCAAGCAAAGGCATCCAATGATCCAAAAAGGAAAGAATAGGCATCCCTAGCTCTATATGAACTACTAGGATGAAGTCAAACTAATGCAATCACATTAGCAACTGAGAAATCATCGCCACGTTTATTAGAGCGAGCGAGCAGCTAATCCATTTCAGCATCACCACAAACAACCATGCCAATGGCCGCGGCTGCAACAGCGACGGCGGCGCGGCCGCACGCGCTGCTCATCCCCTACCCGTGCTCCGGCCACATCAACCCCACCCTCCATTTCGCCAGGCTTCTGCGCTCCGCCGGCGTCCTCGTCACCTTCGTCAACACCGAGCACAACGACGCCCTTCTCCGGGCGCGCGGCCACGGCTTTGGCGTCGCGGATGATGGCATCCGGTACGAGGCGATCCCGGACGGCCTGTCGCCGTCGGAGCGCGGCGCCAAGGAGGACCATAGCATGGGCCTTCTTCGCGCAGTGCGCGCGCACTGCGGCGAGCCCCTCCGCGAGCTCATCCTGAGGCTGAACCTGAACTGCGGCGACGGAGTGCCGCCGGTGACGTGTGTCATGGCGTCCGAGCTGATGAGCTTCGCGCTGGACGTGGCAGCGGGGCTGGGCGTCCCGGCATTCATGCTGTGGGGCACCAGCGCGGTTGGGCTCGCCTGCGGCCGCGCCGTACGGGAGCTGAGGCGCAGAGGACACGTACCACTCAAAGGTAAACCCTCATCACGAACATCGCCATGCATCAAAGTGTGCTCATATACTGTATGCTTATACACATATTACTGTACATTCTTTTGGGGTCAAAAAAGGGTTTCACTAAAACGAATATGAGTGGTCGCATCTCGAGCGATAGCAAGTGACGCGCTTTCGAATTGGCGGCTGGCTGGCCACACGATTGGCCGGATCGAGCTCGATCGTACCGGTGATGCGCAGCAACAAGTAGATCGAGGGCAGCGAGCGAGTGAACATCTTCGACCTATGCGGGCGAGTGGCGACCGATCCATTATTAGAGCCCACCGATTCATTGGCCCAAGCAATACTAATGGGCCGTGGCCAGAATATGTTTTTCTTGGAAGTTCAGATGGCGTCACAGCTTTGTCAACTTTTGAACAACCCTATGAACACAAGCACCCACACCCTATCTTCTATAAGCGCCAGCAAAAGAATGGTTCGACTAATCTTGAGATTCAAAAATCACCTTAGACACTTTGTTGCCGACGAAGACGTTGCCTACCGCTAAAACGATAATCATGCGTGAACAAAGTCTTGCTTAGTGCGTAGCATATGCTCTGCCCGCTTCAGTCTGTCTCAGGAAGCCGGTTGCTTTTGCTATCTGCTACGGGATTTCATATTGGCTCGAAACTACAAAAAAGTTCCATTTATCTCCTATTTGATCAATATTAGGGCATAACACACCTAGACTTTGTGGAATATGCGGACATGTGCCGGCGCCCAAATGTTAAAGCTTGAGGTTGTTTAGTAGATGCTTAAAGGCATTTTCAACTCGCTGTATCTTAAAGAATTGTTAGAAGAGACGTCCTCTTCTTTTCCCCAAAAAGAAAAAAAACTCTAACGTTAGTGTTTTTTTGCTGTAAAAGGGGAGAGTATGCCTTGTTAGCTAGCTGTAAGGCACACCTAGCTAGAAGTAGTCTACAAAAATAAAGAAAAGAAGAAGAAGAAACAAGATAGGTAGTGGTCAATGAAAAGAAAAGAAAAAGAAACAAGATAGTTTGTGATAGATTAGCGTCAATCCACATGATGACAAATCAGGTGAAGACAAATTAGCACCTACAGCATACTGGCAACCTTCCATGATGGAATAATTTCACGACTATAAATATATATGAAGAAGGCCAAGATATGCTCATTCTAGCGTTGTGCACCTTTGGGTTTTTGTTATAAAAGGGATTTCGATATGACTTCTGATAGCTCCAAAGGACACCTAAACAGACGCTTCAAAATAGCCAGATTAACAAGCGCAACTGACGGGCCCTTCGTCAACCAAAAACTAATTATATCGATCCAAAGGCATCCAAGGGTCCAAAAGAAAGAATACGCACCTCGAGTTCTACATAAATTGCGATGAACGCAAACTATAATACATTGTTGACATTTGGAGCTGAGAAGTCCTCATCCGGGTTAGAGCGAGCTTTTGCAGCTACTCCATTTCAGATTACAACACACCTCGCCAATGGCCGCGGCTGCAACGGCGACCCAGCCGCACGCGCTGCTCGTCCCCTTCCCGACCTCCGGATTTTTGAACCCCACCCTCCATCTCGCCAGGCTGCTGCACTCCGCCGGCGTTCTCGTCACCATCGTCGTCACAGAGCACAATCACTCCATCTTTCGCGCGCGCGGCCACGGCCACGGCGTCCAGGACGG
>LAPY01002007.1:16978-33474 GCA_000970635.1 Eragrostis tef | reverse complement strand
ACGTAGCGATCGAGGGCTCTGGGAGCGGAGACAGTGCGGCGGCCGTTCCCGGCCGCCATCGGCGACGAGGAGGTCTCGGTCTCGGGAGTGGCGGACCCGGCGTTCGTCGCCATGGACAAGGACCGGCCGGTGGACCCGATTATCTGGTGCGACGAGGAGAGGATGAAGCGGGAGCTCGTGGCGTGGGCCAAGGCCGTGGCATCCATGGCGGCGGCCGGCATGAGCGCCTCGTCGCCGTCATCGTCCGCGAGAAGCAGGGGATAGTTCGTACGATGTCTTGACGAATCGATGGAAGCAGATGAGAAGGTATACATAGCCGATGAGGCTTCCCTTATGCAGAGTGATTGCCTCGGCTCCGAACAAGAATGATGGCACGAAGTGCCATGCATCCTTGGTTGGTATGCTAGCGGACGTGTGTGCTAAACTGTGCATCTAAGCTTGCTAAGTTGTTCCTCAAGGGAATCAAGTATCTGCTTCCAATTTTTATAGCTTTGTTCTGTATTTTTTTTTCTGCAACACATTTTTCTGTACCTTTTCTTATCTTCGCTGTACATATGTGATCAATTCATCCTGTTCGGCGGGCTGCTACAGTGTTCGCAGTTATTTCTTCTACAAAAGCTATAGTGTTCGTAGTTATTTTTCACTGAATATAACATATCTAGGGTTACGAGCCTGGAGTTCTGAGCATGATACAATTTTCAATCAATTTATTGTTTCGGCGAAAACTGTACCCAACATGTTCCTGACTTCCTACTGTGTGTGTATATTAAGAGACTTGGTTTATGTTAAAGTGGTTTATGTGTACAAGCAAGAACAAATTCTTTTAAAGAGAAGCAACATTTTATATGCAAGAAATGATATACAAAATGTTGGCGAGCTAGGACTGTAGCGTTATACTGTGATACCAGAGGACATACTATGCTATATATCAGACAGTCCAGAACTAGTTGAATTGGTCCAGAAGAGGAACGTTAGACAGTCTAGAACTAATTGAATTGTTCCAGAGACCTCTTCTGGAACAATTCAATTAGTCCTGGACTGTCTCATAGCTGGCATGTAAGCCAATACTCCCTCTGTCCCAAAATAGTTGTCACTGTTGATTTTTTTGACCGCTCGTCTTATTCAATTTTTTTGTGCTTATCTTATTTATTTTTTTATAATTTGGTTTATCATTGAATATATTTTAATCATGACATATTTGTTTTTATATTTAAATAATTTTTTTAATAAGACGAAAGGTCAAACATGATGTCTGGTGACAACTATTTTGGGACGGAGGGAGTATTTCTCTTCCGTGTCTATCACTACACAGTCCCAATGTGACATGCAGGCAACCTGTCATTTGGCTGAAAACAAACTCTCTGCTCAGTCACTCCCTCCCCAACTCACAAGTTTTATTTCTGTCTGCAGCTCAAATAGTAGTATAGAACCTTCAGACAATCATAGCACAATAGAGGACAAACAAGTTGGTGGTAGTGACGAGCATTCAGGAGTTTGTTGGATGAGTCAAAAACAACAATTCTCTAGCTCAGAACTAAAATGAATTCTTTGAGAAAAGGCATTGGTCAGGTATGCACAAATCGTGAATTCGTGATGGACTTGTTTCTTATGCATGATCGAAAGATGGAGACATGTGAGCCCAGAGCTCCAGCGTGGGGATCTGGACATTTTTCTTTAATATAACTTACTGTCATGCATGCAATGCAGTCCTCAAAATCCTGCAAACGTCAAACACTACAGCCTACTAGAAATGTCACTGGAGGATGATGAAACCATAAAAAAATGTCACTGCTAAATCATTGGTGCGGTTTTTTGCGTTCTTGCATTACTTATGTAGCCACCAACAGCAAAATCAGCTGTAGAATATGCCAAGCCAGTAAATAATGACTTTGGGAAGTGCCCCACAACAGTTGGATTAGTATTAAATCCATAGTATACCCACCAGTCTCCAGTTTTGTCATCCTGCAAATCACAAAATTATTTGCGTTACGCCATTTCAGAAATGACAAAAATTAATGAGAAAATGAGAGGAAGACTTCAATCTTTCATGTATTTCATGCTTCCTCCAATAATTTGTTGTGTTTAAGACTTTTGAGTTTACATTTTATTTAGTGGTATAATGTTGAAATTATTAGTAATTTAGTACTATAGACATCTAAAACCTTAAATAATGTTTACTTATGAATGTAAATCTAAAACTTTTATTAGATAAAGAATGTAAATATAAAACTGATTATGAATAGTATGTATTAGGATTTTTTTCGCAACTGTGGTATCTATTAAGATAATCAGGATATCATGTGAAGTGATAGATTGTTCAAAAAGGAGAGATTTTCAATTTTTGACCAGTAACTACCAGGATATGGAGGCACCTTATAAACTTTAACTGTAATTTTCTGTTTGGGCCTGTTGATTTGAGAAACCGGAGCAATAATGTCACCAGGAAAAACGCGCGAGCCTGCTTCCAGCTGAAAACCAGGGCATGCCATGTTGTAGCAACCAGTCTGCTGGAACCCGTCTTTCTGCACCATTCGAAGATCAGTACGTGGATTTACAGTAAGCAATATTGGTATTCTCAGGAAAAAAAATGCTGTTATGAGTCGTGAGTCAGCAAAAGAAAAAAGAATTCTTGCTACTTTTTAATGCGGCCTTATATGACCTAGAAATAAAATGCACACACACCGTCCAGTAGGTAAAGAAGCGGGTACGTGAATCACCGTAGAGGCTTGGTTTCACCTTCACGAGAGAAGAGGGCGTCAACACAAAACCTCAAAATGTCGTGTCAGAAGAAATCAAGAAGAGACTGCAAATGAACAGGGCTTACGTACATGCCAACCGACGAGAATGTAATTTTGCGTGGCTTGGGTACCGTTCCCACGATTGCCAACCCAGATTACAGCCGCGGACTCCTGATCTCGATTTATGGTGAAGTCAGACACGTCCATGGTCGCCGTCAATCCATAGTGCTTAGTATGTTCGTCGGAATACGATTTATGCACCGCAAACTGCACATACGCAATACAATGGAGCACATCAAAGAGAGAAAAGTGGCCAAAATGAAACTTCGGTATGTAAATTAACTTAAAGAAATGAACAATCGGCAGGAGGACTTACTTGAACAGCGTTATCGCTTTCATCAGTGGGATTAATTGATTGATTGCTCAGTGTTTGACCGCCAGTTAACTTGCTGACTAGTGGATCATAGTCAGGAACATGATGCAACTGGCCTCATTTGTTTGTAGAGTAAGAAGTAAAATGTCAGAAAGGAGAAGAACAGCCTTTACTAGATCCATTTTAAGCACTTCCCTGCGTGTTATGCGACATTCACCTTATATAGAGTAGGGCGCCCAAGGCTGTTACGGAGAAGAAACAGTACCTGGTCGTAAACCAGGTCGTGCGCTGGTAGTTTCTGGGCAGTTTGTGTGCTACGTAAATGGCAGTTTGGATATGCTCTTCCCTCTATGGCACTTATTAAGTGTTGTTTGGTTGTAGATTGTAAATGCAAATGTAAAGGTCTTTCGAAAAAATAAATGCAGACGTAAACAGTATCAAAAAGAACCGCTACTGCAAACAATGTAATAAATTACTGACATTATTTGTTTTTTTTCGATGGACTGACATTAACTATTTGGTTTAGAGAATAATAGAAATAGAGGAGATAGAGGTTACTATCTACACAATGGATCGATCCATTCATCTCAAGCTGGATTCAAGGGAGAATCGAATGAATGAAGGGGCAGTGGTAGAGCATGCCTCGCCATAGCGGGGGTTCGGCAGAGCAACTGCAGCCGACAATGGCAGCTGTGCCGCTCAAACAAACACGATCTAATGGTATCAGCTGACACCATATCTGTAATATATGATTCCACTAGGATATATTTTCTAAACATATATTTGTGTATATAAGTACAAGATTTGTCTTCGTTAATTACGAATATTGTAAAATTTTCCATAATGAGGTGAAAGTATACTATTATCGAAGCATGTAAGAACAAAGAAATAAAACGTTCTTTCATGCGAATTAAAGAAGAGGGACTCACGTGAGCAACGTTATCGCTTCCATCGTCGAATGCAAATGTTGGATACCTCAAAGTCTGACCCGGCGCCGATTTGCTGGTCACTGTATCGTCATGGTCTAGAACTGGAACAGGTTGATGCATCAGGCCTCCATTTGTTCCCAGAGTAAGAAATAAAATACCAACGAAAAGAATAACAAGTTTTACTGAACCCATCTTTTCGTGGTATCAGCAGCGATCGTGTTAGGCGGCGTTCTTTCATATATAGAGCGGAGAGCGCTGGTCAGATCCGGGAAAGAAATCAAGAAATATTTTAGTGGAGAAATTTATTCATGTGCCTCCAGTTCATAGTTTTCCAGTAACAGACACTTTCCTGAAGTGCAAGGGCAATGCTATGTATCCTCTACTGTCAGAATAGAATTTGATCTTCCATATATGGTAGTTACTTGACACGCTGAGATATACAGCTAGAGTATCCCAGGATTCCAGCTATTTGTCTGTGCCAGGGTTTGCAAAACCGGACGAACCGGTCCGGTTTACCGGAAAAATCGGACTTACCGGTCCGGTCCGGTTAGCAAAACCGAACGGTATTTCGAGGAAACCGACACTGTATTTTCGAACACAACGGTAAACCGCTTGGTTTTTCTGGTTTACCGGACCGGTTTTCTCGGTAGCGGTTTTTTCAGTTTTTCCGAAATTGCAAACCTTGGTCTGTGCATCCTTCCTTTTATACTGCAAAAATTTATCTTGACTAAAATAAGAATATATACTACAAGATCAAGTTTTTATGTTGCTTTTATTTTATTTTTCCTTTTTCAGCCACCTTAATTCCTTATTGTAAGAACCTCTTGTTGTTACCTTTTATAATTAATATATTTAATCTGGAGGGGCTTGCCCCTCTAGTTCGTTTTAAAAAAGAAAATTTTCACATTCTCGAAATAAATTAAGAAAATTGTCAAAGAAAAATAAATGAATGACAGTTCTAATAGATGACCAGTTTGGATAGCAAAATGGTGATGGACTAAGTTGAAATGTCGAAAGTATTTGTTTGCAAACTTTTGTGCATTACGAATGTGTGTTTGTGAGTTATGAACTGAAATAAGGTTGCATAATTTGTCTCACCTCTTCTTGATTGTTTTGATACCTCTTCCACCCACGGTGCAACTGCCATCCCTATCCCTAGTAAGAAATGGATGCACATACGCAACATAATAGAACATGCAACGTCCTGATCAGTTTTCCCGTGTCCCGGTGATGATTATTTGTAAATGCAACAACGTCACCAAAGATCGATGTTCTCTCAGATTAACCATCTTTGACTGTCACAGGTAAATTTTTTTTAGATAATGGAAAAAAACGTCCCGGCCTTAACTTCAAAAGAGAATAAAGCCACCTATTACATCAAATTGCAACACATCCGTCTACCACCGCAAACTTTATTTTACCTGCCACGACAAGCTAGCTAGACTTCGCTTTCAGACATATTTATGCGTACAAATACTACTCACTGGGAAAATGTGCAGATTAATTTGGGGCTGAACATGACACCTTTTAATTGTTTTTTTGCGCATCAAAACACAGGTCTATTTCCATGTGCTACCCAGGTTAGGTTCAACTGTAACACTTGTTTTCTACTAATCATATTGCAATCGCAAGTAGCAACTGCAGTCATGAGAGAGATTAAATCTATATATTAACAAGTAGTTAACACTTGGACAGTGTGGATAATGAGTAAAGCAATGGAACTAGTAGCAAGTAATCATTTCTTAATGCGGGTTAACAGTTGGGAAAAAAACAGCGCCTTCAGCACGGATTATGGAGTGAAGGTACACTTGCATTTTGTTTTCTTTTTTTCTGGAATTTTTAAATTTTGTCTAATTATAAGCCCCAACTTTGAAACAGAAAGCACGATAATACATGCGTACACTAAGATTAGCTGCTAGCGGGAAAATCATCTGCCTGGTGTTTAACAGTGTGGCCGGAATCATCTGGCTTGTTCCAACGATGACGGCTGGTTCAAAGAGTGCAGAGGGCGGCAAACTTCGTCAGTGAGGGAAGCATGTTCTGAATGGAGTCAAATAAATTTGTTGGATGCTCCGGATGTTGCACTAGCCTGCACACCAAACCCTCTAACCACACATGTCAAAGCTGGTGTCACTGATGTGTCCATCTTGTCATGGTTTAGAATTTCAGGTGTTTTTCAACTCTTGGTCATTCCTAGAGGCTAGAGCCGTGCAGGGTATGGTATGGAACTCTGAATTATCGAGCAACTCTAGACCAACTCTTGGTTGCTCCAGAATGGTTTGGACGATATGGACGATGCCATGAATTCTGGGTCACTTAAAACGTCCTATCAAAAATTAAATAAATAAGACGTTTTTTCTTCTTACATTGTCTCATCCGAATCCAATATGCGCTATGCTGAGTCAACAAAGTCGTACGGCTCGAGTACATATATACGTATACTTCTCCTTATTCGAGGGAGTGCTGCAAACGTCTTCAAGATCACCCAGAAAAGGCGGCGGCAGCAGAAGCAGTTGCTGGAAAGAGAGTAAATTGGATCCTAATCATAGGCCCGTTTGAGGTATTGCGATCCACGTCCTAGACATTCTGTTTAAATTTGCACTATCGAGCAATTCGCGTGTTCCGAATAGTCACAATGATTTTTACTAATTTTTTCTTAAGTTTAAGAAAGGTCTAGAACACTCTAGACCAATCAAAGACCTTCTGGACTGTCATTTGTAGAAGTCAAGGCATATCATAATTAGAAGTCAAGGCACATCATAATTGTAGGTTCTGCATTAGTTTAAGTACCTGAAGGCCGTGGCAGAAGGAAAGGCAGACAAAGTGACGGGAGGAGCTTCGGCTGCTTTCTTCTCTCACCTTGCGTGCATGGGTGGCTTTCAGATGTGATAACCTGTGCTTATAAATGACGTGGAACGACTTCAACACTACTCCTAACCGAGCCAAAAGATAAATATGCATTAGATTGTGAGCATGCTCGCCTTGCAATTCTCTTGCAAGTCAGAACAGATATGTGACATGATCTTGGCCTCAACATGCTTCAAAATTTGATGTGGTTCAGCAAACTTGTTCATTTCTTTCTTGAATTCAGTATACTGCAACTGCAATAAGAAACATAGACGGATCCTAGAGATCAAGAATGTGGGTTTTCAGGTCAAAGAATACTTATCACAGTCATCTGTTTACCCTCCACTGAAGAAATATTATTTTTCGCAGATGAAACGGGGAAAAAAAAACTAAACCATCAGTTTGTTGATTGTTCAAATTTCTACAATAGTCCTTCATCCGCTACTTTTGTTAGTTATGTACTTCCAACATAACCAAGAAAAAGATTGCAAACTGAAAACAACTAGAAATAAAAGACAATAAAGTTGGGACAAAAGAAGCAGGTGAGGTTTATGTTGCATCACATTGCGATCATACTCACCTAAATGATAAGCATTCCCAAGTGCTCTCTTATCAAGCCAACAGAATCAAGGACCATTTATTTTAATTTGAACAAAACACAAGACCCAAGACCTTGCCCAATAGCACGCATATCCTTGCATGGTACAAAGGGCAGATCAGACATTTGTACTAAAATAAATTAGGCCTAGCCTGTCATTGTTCCTCTTGGAGACAGGGATCATCAAGCCTTTATCATATATATAGGTAAGCTATGCTCTGCTAACTAGCCACGTCTGAAAGGCAAAGCCCACGCACCAAGGGGGTAACCTCGTGTTATTATCCATAGATGGGCAGGCCTCCTTGTGGTGACGAGACTGGCCTCAAGAAGGGTTCCTGGACCCCCGAGGAAGATCATAAGCTCATGAACTATATCCAAAACCATGGCCATGGAAGCTGGAGGGCCCTACCTGAACTTGCTGGTAATTGTAGTGCTATACATTTCCAAATCTCAAACGTACTTTTGTTCAGTATTTTCACAAATAAATTAGTTCAGTGCTCTTTTGTAGGACTAAACAGGTGCGGCAAGAGCTGTAGGCTAAGATGGATCAATTACCTCAGGCCAGATATCAAGCGAGGAAAGTTCTCCCATGAGGAAGAGCAAACCATCCTCCAGCTCCACTACATCCTTGGCAACAGGTACGTTGTGACTGCACCTATCATTGTATACTTCTCGTATCAAGTGTTTCGGCTAATATGAAATCAAGCCAGGTGGTCAGCTATCGCAAAGCACCTTCCTGGACGGACAGACAACGAGATCAAGAACTTCTGGAAAACACACCTCAGGAAGAAGCTCATCCAGATGGGCATCGACCCAATGACCCACTGCCCAAGAACGGACTTCTTTGCAGCTCCCTCCCAGCTCATCATGCTCGCCAATCTCCGTCAGCTCATTGAGCTGCAACCATGGGATAGTCACACTACCGGGCCGCAGATTGAGGCAGTCCATGCTGATAATCTCCAGTTTATGCAGTCACTGCTCGAGTCTGCAGCGTCCATCACAGCTAACCCCACTACAATTAGCAGCCTTAGTAGCCTCACCGACCTAGAGCAGATCAGCCTCCTTTTCCCTCAGCATATATTTTCTTCAACTCGTCCAGCGAGTATTGGCAACATAGACTTATTAGAAGGGCAGGTGCCACACTACCAATTGCCAGACACTTTCTTTGATCAGCCAGTCGGCAACGTCAACCTGAGCTCAGATAACAAAGTGATCAGCAGTGAGCAGTGCAACGTTGAGGGAGATAACAGTAGGAAGAAAAGTGTGATGCTATCTGAAAACTCCCTTCCACCACTCACTGGCACGTCGGCCTCCAACCCTGGTAATGCTATCAGCGCCTCAGAATATGACGGCAATTCTACTTCATTGCCTAGCTGGTCAGAAATCCTACTTGATGAAGGTCTCTTGACAGAATTAGAATGAATTCATGAGCTTGAAACTTTTTAATGTAACTTGATGCATGCTTTTGTTGATTCATAATGAATTCAATGTGTGAGCCTAAATATATATACTTTATGTATAGTTACTTGTAAAGTTACTTCTACATAATTGATCACCTTATGCTTTGCTTAGCTTCCCTTTCTTTTTTCCTATTGTTAAACTAACTTAGTTTAAGGAACTCATGTTTTCTCATGATTGCTCACGAGGGACCGAACCACTTTGCTGTAATGTCATGAGTTGTAAATTGCACTACACCTTACTGGAAGAGAGAGCGCTCAAGGTCACCATAGTGAATACCAATGTACCACAGTCTGCAGCTACTAACAAGTACACCCTCCATTCTTTAAATGATGTCGTTTCCGACAGCCATGTTGTACTGGCAGTAGCTCAAAAAGATTGGTCAGAACGACATCATTTAGCGAATGGAGGGAGTATACAAAGACTTGCAGTCAATGCGACGCATGTTCAAGTTATGAATGTATTTTTTTGAATAAATATACACTCTGATGATTCATAACTAAAAAACATTCGAGATGCATTGACTGGTACACAAGAACAATTGGAAAAGAAAAGAACTTTGTCATGTAGTTAGAAGGTTGAATCAAAATCTCCGGTTGTCATGTCAATTAATCAAACAGAGACAGAAAAAGTAGGAAATGTAGGAAGGACCAAAACAGCCAATACGAAGCTTTTGCCACCATGAATAATTGATTGTACTGATCGTAATCAACTTATCTACACACTTTTTATTGTCTGTCTTCACTAAGTGTCAGCGTGTCCTGGTACAGACGCAGAGCAAACATGATCTACCGTGAAACAATTTACACAATATTTCAAAGGCCATTCGTTTGTATGAGCAGGTAAAGCTCTATCCCCATTTTCCTCCTAGAATTGACAACTAAAAAATGTTGAAGAACGAATGGCATACCTGCACTTAGGAGGCCATACAATTTAAGAGGAAAA
Source organism: Eragrostis tef (assembly GCA_000970635.1). Taxonomy (NCBI): domain Eukaryota; kingdom Viridiplantae; phylum Streptophyta; class Magnoliopsida; order Poales; family Poaceae; genus Eragrostis; species Eragrostis tef. Next base: position 23,586 of record LAPY01002007.1, on the reverse strand, counting down.
ATATACTCGATGTGTGTTGGGTAGGACACTAGGGAGTCAAAGTTTCTCATGTCATTTATGAATTCAAGTCCAAATGCAGACAGCAACTACTATTGCAATTTGCACTGCCAAAAATTGAGTATTTGGCAAAACCAAGAAATATGTATAGATAGGAGAAGACCAATAATGCGAGATAAAGTACTCTTAGTGGTTACTAATTAATCATTCATATGAGATACAAATAGAACTTCCCTGCTGTGGGAACATCTCCCAAGTCGTAGTGCTTAATAAACTTCTCTGAATTTTCCCAAAACATCATGATTTCACCATGCAAAGAACTAACTTTACAATGGTGCCCGCCTGATTCAGATGACAAAGGGCCTTTTTGTGGTTGCATAGCCGTGTTCTGGAATTAATCTACTTAGATGAATATTTGCCGTACCTAATGTGATCTTCGCCACTGCAGATTCTAAAAAGAAAATATCAACTAAGTATAGCATCCAGAAGCAGAAACAAAAAAAGAAGTTTTGAAAAACCACAACATCAATGAAGCCAGAAGCAATACAACGGTTGATCTCTAGTTTCAGCAAAACAAATCTCTAGCTACAACACAATGGGTTACGTTTGCAGCTCTGGCATGGCACCCAGCGACTGCATTATACTTCCACTGATGCCACTATATTTATTTGATCAGTTAAAGAACTTCAATGTTTCATTTTGAGTTTTCTTTTTTCATATATCTAGTAAACAAGTAACAACAGCATCTCGATTTGTCAAGCACATGGTGACAGAGACGTTCCATTTGATGCAACATCCTTGAAGTCTGAGTCAGACTTCTATTACATTGACTGGGCTAAAAGTGGGAAATCTAGCATATGTTTGGTTCTGTGCACATACGGAGCATCGAAGGTGTGGTTCAACTGCACTACAAATAGGAAATAAAATATCAGAGTTGTGATCGTGATCGCATCAGTTGTTGGGCAGCATTCTATTCCGTAATATCGAGTGGTTCCAACTTCCTAACGATTAATTCATGTGCTGAATAACCAACCAAAAGGAGATAATTGATTTCAAGGGAAAACTCATGTGCTGAATTCCTTTTTGAGGAAAACTACCCATACGAGTACCAACAAACAAGCAAAGTAATTACCAATGCCATGAACGCAGAGACCATTGGCGTGACCGAAGGAACTCGCTGGTGATGGAAGTCCGGCTCTCCCCTTCATCTCGTGGTCCCTCTTCCCATCGCTCACCGTCACCGGACAGCTCCGCAAGCAGCGCCGTCACGGAGCCTCCGCCGCCGGAGCTTTTTGTATTTAGGACTCCACTCGATAGGCTTCGATAAATTTGACATAGTTAGAATTGACCTCGCTAAAATAACATTTATTTCATGGTCACTTTGATTTTCATGTCTTTTTCGTTTTTTCTGAATTTCTTTTTTTTTTCTCACCCAAGGCATCGTCAGACCCTTGGGTCTTTTTTTCTTTACAGCTCGTTCACCCCATCTAAAACCAATCGATGTCGCTGCTCGCCCTTGGCCTTCGCCGTCGCAATCCTGGCCTCCCCGCGCGCCCGTGCCCCTGCTCTCCCCTCGCTCCTCCGCAGTAACCCGTCGCAACCGGCAACTGAGTTGGAGTTTCCTCCGTCGACTGCCGCTTCGAATGCCTCTGGCTTGCGCTGCTGGTCCGTCCTACTCCTACTGACAGGGAGCGCCATTGATCTGCAATACGTGCAGCAACAGAAGCCCCAAGAAACGTCGTTAATTTCTGCAAGGTAGGATTCTGTTCCTAGCCAAAGGAATGAAATGGCAACTGAATATTGAAATGTTATGCTTTCACGAAAACCAACTGGTGTAGCAATTCGTAATGTACTCTTATTCAGTTTGCAATGCAAATGTTCCTCTCTCATGCAAAGAACGAAGGGGTATCCAGAGAGAGATCCTGCATGGATATGATCATCAAAACTGATACTTCTTTTGACCTGAGGGCATGGTGGTAATTTCACATGGCCTAGGTGATAAAAAGAAAATGCAAATCAAGAAAAAGGAAAAAAAAAGACATGGAAATCAAAGTGACAATAAAATAAGTGTTATTTTAGTGAGGTCAATCCTAACTGTGTCAAATTGTCGAGACCCGTCGAGTGGAGTCCTAAATAAGCAAAAAGCTCCCGCCGCCGCACGGCGAGAAGAGACGTGGGGGAGGGATGGTAACCAGTTGGGCCCTTGGCGTACCGACAGGCCTGGTAATATGGGCCTGGAAGGCCCACAAAATCCGAGGAAGCCAGCAGGATGGTTGCTTGCACGCATCTCAAATGTTTCTTATTGCGAGATTCTAAAATAAAAGCTCACTCTACAGCGTAAACACGACATTATGGTTCAAGTGCAAAGGGAAATTGTCCTAGCTATCATCTCATAATGCATTGTTTTTTAAGAAGAGTAAAATGGCAGGTGTTCTATCTTTGCATTAAGATATATTTTGGTTTGGGGCCAGCAGGTGCTGACACCAAACCAAAATAAAAGGAGAAACCAAGATGGCCAACACGCTGACCTAAAACACAGATAACACCACGCTAGCAGAACAGAAACACCAAGCTAGCCATTATTTTCCATTGTGTAAAGAAACTTGTATTTCTCAGATGTCAGTGGCTATTTACAAATAAACTTGCTCAAGCCCAGCTCCATAGTAATAGTATACCAGAGTTCTACTCGTTCGAATTCCATATGGGAACCCTTCTCCACATGTTCTACTCCTACATGCGTTTAATACTCGAAAAAGAACAGAAACAAAACTCTTGCAAAAGCTATGTGCTACAAAACTGTACAGGCCACACCAGAGGATGGGTTGACATCAATCAACCATCAAACTTAATTCCGGAACCATCACATATTCTGGATTTCCCACATATTACAACCTCCTTGCTTTTTGGATCAAAGATTCCAAATTCCTTGCTTTTCGGTGCGGCAGATAGTGAGCATTTCATCATACTTGGAAGCATTAACAAATCCCCATAGCTGCATCAGATAGGTTCTCTCTATCAGGTTTCACCATTAATTCATGACAAAGGATGAAACTTCAATAGCTATGCACTGCGTACCTCGACATCTTTGACTTTAAATTCCTCTGTATATGATAAGCATGGGTTGTTAAAAGTCTCTGATGTGGAACTTGAACCATTCAGACTGCAGAGATCAACAGACCAGCCAGGGGAAAATATGTAAGATCCACAAAATAATATAAGATGGTACTACTTGCTAAATGATGAAAGATATATGTTTGTGGATGACCATTGGTATAGTTTCCATTTTATTTCTTGGTGAAGTTTCTATCACCAGAGTAACATGAACTGGAAAATTAAAAACTTTTAGTCATAACATGGAAGGGAAGAAGAGCTTACAGGTCCTCATCAAGATAAAGAGCGAAGTGACCCCCACCTCCCATTGCCAAATATTCCGGTGAACAAAATGTGAAATAGTTATTAGCACCTGCAACTCAAAATTTAGAAGAGATCCTAATGAACCTGAATTCGGGAGAATTTTATGTAGTCACTTCTAGATTATGATGCACGCTAAGAAAACATCAATAACATTACCATTTTTTTAAAAAAAGGCAGAAACATTAATTATATTCAATAGACACATGAAAATTCGAAGGAAAAGAAAACTCAATAATTTAGAATGTATGCTTTCAGGATAAACGTATATATAGACAAGAATAATAGAAGGGATCGACAAGTACAGAACTGCTGATAGCAGGCTGATATAGTTGGGAACTGAAATCAGTGCGAGAGAAGAGTCTAAAACTCCTGTTTTTCATGTTGTTATGAATCCTATAATTAACAACATAAATTACCCGTTGGACGGCATATAACCGGACGGCCATTTACATTGGTGAACACAAAGCAATCATTTGTCCCCTGCAAGATTAAATGCAAATTACAATCAGTGCACAAAAAATGGGCGTCCAGAAACATTATCGCTATGTGTGTTTTTGTGTCAGACCTGATACTTCCTTTTTATGATTGGCTGCAATGGGGCCACAACCAAACCACCAAAAACTGCTCCTCTTCGATCCCCAACTATCTGCAAGAGCAGATAATATCATATACTCCATCCTTTCTCAAATTGATGTCGTTAGGACAACAAATCTAGTCCAAAATTGAACTAAAATTATTCTTCTAATGGCAACAATTAAAAAAAGAAGGAGTAGGCGTAAACTAGAGAACTATGCCAAGATGGTGGTTACAATGTAAGCATAAGATATTATCTAGGCAGACACAAAGATTCTCTGCGCGAACGGGCCAAGACTTGGCACAACTGTGAATGAAATTATGGCTGAATGAGATTAATAGGAAAAAAATCCAAGGTGGCTCTAAAGGCTTCTTTGGTTTCAAGGCAAAATCAAGTCAGAACAGCAACTGGATCAAATGATTGGTGGCAGTACCTGAATTGGTTTACTACAATTTAAAGCAGATACATGTATAATTTCAGTGTCGTAACCATTTGCGCTGGGCCCATCAGTTAAACCATCTGATAGTAGATGAATTGTCTGACTAAGAAACTTGCAACATTAAGGTATCAAATTTAAATCTGCTATTTGCACAGTATGAAACATGGCCTGAAAATATGGGAATCCTCTGTTACATGTTCACAAGGTATTAATGTTGCGTGACCAGGGTGACAGTGGTTTTGTTTCTTGAAGAAAGATTTTTCAACACAATGTTCCATCCTATCGCAGTAAAATAAGCAGCTTGCAGAATCTGTATCACTTGATAAATGCGAAGATGATAAGTACAAGTGGAGTCAACATATTCCATACAAGTGTCAAAAGCGGAAAATAGAGATTACGTCTCATGGCAGAGTAAGAATCGAACACCACATGATACAGTGCATGTCGTACCAGAAGTGAGGGACCAGAGCAAAGCATGCTCCTTCTGTACAGAGTAGACAAAGATATTCCATGCCTCCACGTACTGCAAAAGTAAGAACATATACATCAGTGAATTAAGTAAATTGCAAAGATGATTATAACATACTTTGTATTGAAGAAATGCTTCGCACCTGTATACCAACATCCAGTTCTTTCCTTGAACAAGAACAGGAAGAGATGAATAAAGAATAGCCCGCATCCTTTCTGACAAAAGCATAGATGGTTCAGACAATTATACGAAGTTATACGAGCAGCTTATCATAAGTAGATTCTTTTGATCCCTTCAGCTCCGATCCAGGAGAGACCGAGTCTGTTTGGTTTATGATTTCACCATTAACGCTGTGAGTGGATTTTTGCCTGAAATTATTGAGTCGGCCTGCTTTGCTCATAAGTTTTCCAATGGAATGCTTTCCTCTACTAAGCAAGCCCTTTCTTCCACTGCTTGTCTTCCCAACAGGTGTCAAAGTAGGGTACTCTATATCCAGATTCTGCTCAGGTATGGTCTCCATTGAGTCATCGCTAGATCTTGAGGACGACATAAATGACAGTAGAAATGCTCTGAAGGAAGATGTGTCGGGACCATCAGGAATACCAGAGTCCTTGTCAGAATCATCATCACCATATAGAGATTCTTTCCCTTCAGTGACCTCCTACAATAAGAGATAAAGAAACCTTAAGACATTCAAATTCATGTCATTGTGAATGGAATACAACGTCCGTTATATTTCTTTTCTTATCCTTTTACAGGGCTACCATTAACTTCCACTCTGATAAAAAATTGCAAAAGACTGCAGCACAATAGTAAGCAGCAATCAAGCAGAATGAAACATTTGGCTTTGGCAGTTTTCAGTCTGTTATCACCCACTTGACATTACCTATCTCTAAAATTGCAAGCTGCAACGGCGCATCAGCAACAGCAGAATATGAACCACATGCTCGGCCATCTAATAAAATTGAGAAGGATGAACTCTAGATCACTACCTCTAAACTAACGAAACTTAGACAAACATTTGAAAATCCTATTTTCAGTATTCTTCAAATAGATGGGAAACCAGCACTAAAACGTGATGATATGCGTGTGTTTCCCTGGCTAAGCGTGTGGTATAATGACATCTTGCCTGTTTCCAGCTACCCGATGCAATTAATTCCATTTTTTTCCCTCTAGGGCCTCTTCCACAATTCACAGGTGATCCATGCTACAATTTCCATGAAATCATACAAAGCATCCACATCGAAGCTTTAAGCTCACAATTAACAGCACCACAGAAAGGAGTAGGAGACCCTAAACCCCTTTAAACCTGAAGCAAAGCGGAACCTGTCGGCCGAAATATCTCTACTTCTCTAGAAACACGCCGATCCTATACTCCAATGTCCACTCGCAGCACCCTATCGGCCAATTGCTCGGATCGACAACGGCACGCACAGAAATGGGCCGGAATTCCGCCAGAGCAAAGCACTCGGCCTGCTGGCTCGGACAAGGTAAAGGAGGCGGGGCGCTCACCGGGAGGTGGGAGGGGTGGTGGTGGTGCTGGCGCTCGCGCTCGGAGACGGGGTTGAGGATGACGGTGGCGAGGTCGGACACCAGGTGCGCCGCCTTCCCGCCCAGCGCCGGGAGGTACCCCATCCCCGCTTGTCGTCCGCGTCCGTGGAACTGAGGTTCAGGTCAGGAGGTAGGCGAAGGGAGCGCCGGGGATCATGCTCCTA